>OY282449.1:122870513-123117195 GCA_958295655.1 Palloptera scutellata
TTTGTTCTTTTTTTTTATTGTTGAGATCAGCTTGTTGTTGCTGCGGCTTTCTGCATTGTTTCTGCGGCTGTCTTGTTTATTTGATTAAGACAAGTTAAGAAATTTTATGTTGTTACTACTTGTTGTTTGGCGTTTTCCTTGTTTCAAAGCTGATACATATGACTTGCACAATACTTTTTTGATTATTTTAGACGAAAATGAATTTTTTCGATACAGAAGAAAGAAACATGAAACTTTTACCAAATTTAAAAAAAAATATTTTCTTTTGGTTTAACATAACAATAAAACTACATAAAAAAAACATGTAGATAAATAAAGAAAAAGTTTTGTTTTCTTTGTTCACATGAATCTAAAAAAAAAAAAAGAACCCCCCAAAAGAAATTCGATAATATATGTCTGAAGTCGTCTTTCACTCACTTGAGTTTGAGTGTGGAATTTTACTTTTTTCCTCAAGTGTTTATTCGTAATCTTAAAGGCATGCAAGTTAATGCAAAATGTAGTGCATTATTACTTAATTGATTAACCTTCATTTTAAGATATACATACTATACCTTTGGGTTTTATGTTCATAAACGAGTTTTTCTACTAGAATCTGTCTGTCTGTTTTTAATCTTTTAATTACTTCATTTAGTTCTGGCTACAAAATTGTTTCTATAAAGAATTACGTTGTCTCTTTCTCTTATCTACAATTGTCATTCTTTTGAAACTTTCTTTTAATTTAACCTTTGGTTACTGGTATCAAAGAGAAGCTAATTGTGTTCTTCGTGTAATTGGAGATGTAACCACTTAGCCTAACCTAACTCATCCATTTAGTCTTTTTTAGTTAGATTTGAGTTACAGATAGATTTCTCTTTTCATTTAAACTATATTCGTTAAAATTGTGTATTAATTTTTAGATTTAATAAATTTTAAAGTCTTTTATTATTCATTTTAACTGAAATATTTACCTCTAATGCAGGTGTAATAAATTTTTTGTGATCAAAGTTTATAAAACGCCCACCTACCGTTTTAGTCAAGCTTGTGTCTTAATTGTCGAAGTACTTAAAAAAGTCGAAGGCGTTTGTCCAACATTGGAACCAACACTTTTTGGTGCACAAAAATGTGGACGACTTGTAATTTCATTACAACGGAAATGCATGCTATTGACTAATTTTTCAGCATATGACCGTGTTAAACTTCGCCATATTACCCCAAGAAGCCGTTTAAAATGGTTTATTGAACGTATCTTTTTTCCACGTAGTTTTAACTTCATAAGATCCCAAACGTTTTCGATCGGATTCGCATCTGGCGACTGTAAGGGCCAATCCAATGAAGTTATGCCGTTTTCCTCTTTCCAACTGCTACACAAGCGACTGCGATGTTTTGGGTCGTTGTCCTCTTGAAGAAGCCAATCTCGGCTTCCTGCCCCAAACCACATATCCGTTGATTAGCTGGATTAGCTTAGAAAATCCTCTTTATAACCAAGTCCTCCTGTTTGGAGGTAGCTCTGCAAATGCCGCGATTTGGCAAGTCGTCCACATTTTTGTGCACCAAAAAGTGTTGGTTCCAATGCTGGACAAACGCCTTCGACTTTTTTAAGTACTTCGCATTCAAGTGGGACATCTTGGGACCTTTTGCATGGGAACAAATAAAGACTGCTTCAAAACGTTTCGCGTATACTCAACTCATTTCTTAAATATGCTCTTGAGACGAAAGCGTATAATGGATTGTTTCTACAATTACATACCGAAATTTACAAGGAAATCAATTTTTTTGAAAATCAAGGCCTACTTGATATTCAAATTATTTCATGCGAAAAAGCCGATTGCTTTCTTCTTGAAAGTACTGTACATATTAAAAACCTTAAGGTATTGTAGTTTATTGTAGTCCGGCTCAAATAGAGCCTCTCATTCTGAATTAATAAGACGACAATTTCTAGGTAGTTTTATTTAAAAGTTATTCAAATGTGGGTCACCTACATATTTGTGACATTTACTCTGAAAATGGGTCAAAACTGGGTCAAAACGACCTATTTGATATAAATCGTGTGTATGCTTAGTGTATGCTTTTACAATGACCAATTAGAAGCAATCAGTGCAACTAAAACTTCATGTTTTTGCCATGATGAAATATTTGAGCTTAACTGACTTACCCTGATGGTTGACCCCGCGATAAAATCAGCGAAGTCCGTTTAACTTTAAATGGCGACGAAATGTGAGAACTTCTTGTTTTTACTAATATTAATATGAATAACAATTTTATACATACCGCCCATTGATTACCATACCGTCATTATATAAAATTGGTCGATTTAAAGCTTTTGAAGCCATCTTTTTCATAATATACTTATACAAAAACCCCATAGAAGAGAGAGAAGACAAAATTATAGTTGCTTGCCATATAAAATGTAATGTTTTTCAGCCTAAGCGGCAGGCCTTGAAAAAAGCCCTTGATGAGGAAAGAAACAGTTCAATACAAAAATATCTAGAAAGCATTGGCTCACAAAAAAAACATAATTATTCCTTATGGAAAGCTGCAAAGAAATGTAAAACCCTCATTCAAAGGGAACCTCCCATAGGCAAACAAGACGGCTCCTGGGCTCGTAGCGATGAAGAAAACGGAACTACTCTGGCACTACACCTGCGTAATGTTTTTCAGCCTAATCCCCAAATCAACAACTTTCAGCCAAACATATCAATCTCAGATGACGTGGAAAATCCTCCAATTATTGAGCTTTCTGAATTGAAAGAAGTTATATCTAACATTAACCCAAGAAAAGCACGCGGGCATGATTTAATAAATGGAAAAATGATAAAAAATTTACATGACTCAGCGATCGTCTTCATTCTCATCATTTTCAATAGCATTTTGTCTCTTGGGTATTTCCCGACTCAATGGAAAACATCGTTAATAAAAATGATCCCAAAGCCTGGGAAAGAACCTTCTGTTGCTTCATCATACCGACCAATAAGTCTATTGTTGCAAATCTTAAAAATTTTCGAAAAACTTCTTATAAAAAAAATCTTGGTTTTCTTGCGGATAGAAAACTTAATCCCGGACCATCAATTTGGTTTTCGCAAAAAGCATGGAACTATTGAGCAGGTCCTTAGAATCGCTAACGAAATACATATAGCTTTACAATCAAAACTATATTGCACGGCAGCCTTCCTTGATGCAGCGCAGGTTTTTGTTAAAGTGTGGGTAGAAGGACTTCTATTTAAAATTACACACTCGCTTCCGAAAAACTTTCATAAACTTCTGAAATCCTACATAGTTCACCGAAAATTTAGAGTCCGGCACAAATATTTTATCTCTCAAGAGCACGACATCAACGCTGGGGCGTTCCTCAGGGCAGTGTCCTCGGGCCGTTTTTATACCTTATCTACACAGCTGACATTCCACAAAACCCTAATAATTTGCTGACGACGTTCGCCGACGACACTGCGATAGTCAGTACCGACCGTATCTGCACTACAACAGTATTACAAAATTTATCGAGGCATCTCAGCTTCATAGAAAAGTGGCTTGCCAAAGGGAGAATTAAGGTAAACGAAACTAAATGGGTCCAAGTAACTTTTACTCTAAGGAGAGAAACATGCCCCATAGTTAAAATCAACAATATGAATTTAGCTCAGGCAAATTCTGTTAAATATCTAGAGATACATCTAGATAGAAGGCTCACGTGGACAAGTCATATTGAAGCCAAAAGGTGCCAATTAAATCTTAAATGTAAAGAATTGTACTGGCTACTAAATCGCAATTCTAAACTTAGCCTCGATAATAAATTATTAATTTATAAAACAATATTAAAGCCAAAATAAAGCCAATAAAGACCTGTGGCACAGAACTGTGGTGTTCAGCGTGTAACACAAATATGTAAAAAATCCAGCGAGTACAAAATAAAATTCTCCGACAAGCTACGTGCGTTCTGTGGTACGTCAAAAACAAAAATTTACACAAAGATGTAAATCTGCCAACCTTCGAAGAAGTCATTCACCAATACATTCCTAAATTTCCAGAGCGACTCAAGTCGCATCCAAATCCTCATGCCCGACATTTAACTTCTACAACTGCACTAAAGCGCCTCAAAAGAAAATTATTGATAAATATTAATACCCTAGCTCAATAGCATACATGTTAGACTTTTAAGATTTGCACAAATATTGTTAATTTCAATTTAGAAAGATTAAACCAAGGGGGGGGAAAAAAAAATTTTAAATGAGAAAGAGAAATTGGTAAAATAATTTAAGTCACTGGAGGCGACAGATTTGCATACGTTCAACAAAGCAGAATACAATTTTGTCCGAGGCAAATGTTAACAGTGTGGCATGGGAAATAGCATTATCTTTCATTTGATTTATTTGTAGCTAAAACAGAGAATGCCTTGTAGAGTGTTTTAGTAACGTTTCATCATGATAGTAATGTGTTTGATGACTGTCAGAATCCGTTGATGATCCGTTGTGAAGTTCAGAAAATCAAGTTTCTTATACAGCTTAAATCTTCATGACTTATGGGAAGTTGCAACTGACAACAAAATCATGATTAATTAACCAAAATTAATATAAAACCCTTTATCTGATTGCTTAATGTAACCACTTGAAACCATAATCATCAATAACACGCCTGCCTATACTGTAAATTAACAAATCGCAGCTGTTTGTTCTAATTGAGTGAGAACACTCCGCTCAATAAATAAGTGTGCAGTATGTATGCACATAGAAATATGAGCTCAGTTGAAACAATTATTGTATTTTTATAATAATTTAACTTACTTTCAAGGTACTTATTATTTTATTTCTCCAAATATTTCATTAACTAAATAGCGTAGATTAAAAGTATTGTAAATAAATACTATATAATGACCTTTTTCACGTTGTTTGAATAAAAAAAAAAATTGCACAGGTTTTCCATAAATAGTATTTTCTTCTAAATATATTATTTTTTCCACAAATCGTATATTTTTAAATTATTTTAAGTATAGCGCTTTAATTTTGTTAGAACAAAATTCCGTAAAATATAAATAATATTTTTTAGTAAATACTGAAACTTGTCACTTTTCTGTACATTTCAATTATTTTTTTTTCGAATTTTGTTGATTTTCCGCACGCGTAAGTCATAAAAAAAAAGAAAATCTCCATGAAAAACATACACGACTTTAAGACATGAGAACTGAAAACAGACTGAGGGCAGCCAGAAAAGCGATGAGGAAAAATTCTTATGATATGGGAAGAAGAAACTGAAATGAACTGAAGAAAAGAAAATGTATACGACGAGGTATGAAGGAAGTTGAAAATGAATTTAAAGAAAAGATAAAAACCTTACGCAACATGCTCAAAGGAAAATACAAAATCAAACCTGTGTAGATGAAGCATGAATCGGGAATATAACAATAAACAATTACAACAGCAGTACCAATATTATTAAAAACATTTTAAATACAACCACGTTTAAAGCTGAGAGAGAATTTATGGGAAAATATCGGTGTAAAGTACTTGAAACTAACAAAAATCTAATGGACGGACGAAGTGGCAGAAATGTGCGAGTAAGGCTGTGGTTATATTCAAATTTTACTCGGCGAACACCATGCAATTGTTGTTGCCCGAACGCGAAAAAAAAGAGCTTTTACTCACTCTCACAGCGAACACACACAACACAGCAAATGCTGGGTGAAATGTACACCGAGCACGCCGAGTATTCAAGGTGTCAATGAGTTATTCTACAAAAAAAGTACAAAAATGTATGAAAAATAATTTAAAAAATTGAAAACCTGTACATCATTATTGTCATATGCAGAAAAGCGAAGTTGCGAATGTTTTTAGTTTTTAAAAGTGAATATTAAATATATTATTCAAAAAACTATTGAAGAAAAATCATATTTTTTGCATAAGTTTTCAATTATATTATTAATTTCACTCTCTATATTGATAAAATCGTTTAAAGGTTTTTGGTATACCATTTAGTGTTGCCGTTGCGAACAATATAGTATTACAAAAAAACCTGAATTTCGACAAAAAGCAACACTGTAACGAACACCAGTGTAACCACTACACCGAGCACGAGAGTATAATATGATGTGTTCGTGGAACAGCGAACACCAGTATAACCAGCACCTAACACAAAATCAGACAAGAAAAGATAGAGCGTAGACGTATGGTGTATTCAAGTAAGCAAATCAATTGAATTGAACGTGTAAGCAGGGGTGCCAACTTGTGTGGAATCGACTTCACTTTTAATAGGCTGTGGGGGATTTTGAAATAGACCGATTTTGTGGAAAGGTGAACAACTTGTTTCATATTCTGATGAGATCTGAAAAACGCTTAATGAACACACCACGCTTTCAGAACACTTTCTTGAATACTAAGTCTTACATTCAGAAAGTTCAGATATAAGATGTTAATTGATGACCACTACTAAACAGTTAAGCTACATTTTTTATTTATTAGATGTTCTTATTTAATTTATTTTTTATTTTTATTATTTTACAAGTTTTTAGTATGTCTCAAACGTCATTAAAATGAAGTAGTTTTCTGCAGCTTCCATGAACAATGGTTTTTTATATAAAGATTTCCAAAGTATTTTGGCTCTACCGATAACTATTTATGATTGCTGCTTTTTGCTCTTCGGTCCGACTTTTGTAAGGCCAATTTTTTTTTAAGCTACTTTTATAACAAAGAATCTCAAAAAAATTTTATTTATTTCAAACTACTTTTGATTTTATTTTTCCGTACGAAATCATTTTATGGGGATTAGCGATTGAAATTGGGTGGTTAGTTTGAGAAATCTGAAAAATAGGGTTGGCATCCCTGCGTGTAAGTAGTAATTAATGCATGCTCACAGTATGAGTGTGAGAGCGTCAATGAGTGAAGAAAAACTGGCTAAACAAAGAGAAAAACGTGTTGGAAGTATTAGGAACAACTACAACAACGAGGAAAACCAACAACAGCAACAACAAAACTCACAAAGAGACAACCAGATTGAGGGACAATTTGCCGCCAAATCTGGCAGATCTTCAAAACGAAAACAACAAAAATATTGAATACGAAAACAAGCAAGTAAACGAACGTGTGTAACTAGTCTGTAGAAGGTGTGAGAGAAAAAATTAAAAAAAAAAAAACCATATCAATCCAACGGAGCACCCGCTGCTACGGCATTGTCAGCTGTTCTCTCAATTTGTGCCTGTGACGCTGAACAATTTTTTTCAAGGATTTTCTTGCCAGTTTCATATTTTTGCAATAGCTACCTGCTGTATTTGTATTTGGTTTTAAAGATAGAATTCTATCTTTTTTGGTTTACAATGTAGTGCCAATTCAATAAGATAAGATTGGTTGACTATTATTGCCTAGGGTCAGTTTTCTTCTTACGAACTAAACGCGCACGCACGCACAGTTGCATTTTAAGTGACATAGCTCAATTGCATTACTATTCCAACAACAACGCAATGCATATATATGTACAATGTGCATTACAATTGGGTCAAGCGATAAGTTGCTAGGCTGTTGCTGTTGCTGTTGAATGCCATTTGTCAAAGATATTTTTACATTTTTGTATGTGTGAGTATATCTGCCGCACGATCTTTGTATCTTTCCATGACATCTACACACAATAAAGAGTTGGAAAGAAATATCTATACATAGAATATTGATGTTGATAAATCATTTTTCGTATTTTTTCGTTGATGTCACACTAAGTTTTTTTTCCAAACGCTTGCAGTGCATGTGGTAGATCGTAACTGCAATATGAATAAGTATATAAAACATATTTATGCTGAACATATGATGCCCTATATAAGTTCTTAAGTATGCAGGTATAGGAGTAACTGCTGAGTGCATTTAACGATTAAAAATGTTAATACAGAAGTTGAAGAATATGAAAAAAGCATTTCAATTTTATTTAAAGGATAATGGTAATATCAGATACCATAAATAAAATTTTGGAACTACTTTCGGCATTAATTACAGTATTTAGAGAACGTAGCATCAATCTAAATTAGTGAGTTTTTAATGAAAATAAATGAATCCGAATGAAGACATTTTAAGGTTAGAATAAAATATATAAAATATATAGTTGAGCATTTGACTCGATTTAATATGGATATGAAATTCAAGTAAATTACAAAAAAACTACTTAATACTACTACTAAACTACTACTTAATACTACTACTAAACTACTACTTAATAAGTTGAAATTATAACGTGATCGAAAAAACTACTTATAGCTTACTTAAATCCATCTTTGATTTATGCGTAGAGAATATATCCCACGCTTTTCACTCAATTGACCAGTCATAGACGTTTCCATTGCGACAGAGAGAGTAGAGAGTATAGTAGAGAGCTAAGATTCTCTTTCTATTCGATTTGAAATCATATCTACATGCTTGTTGGGTTTTACATACTTAGTACGTAGAAAATGGCAATGTTATTGGCACTGGGTAATGATGGGCACATACGATTTGGCTGGTACTTACCAACATAACTGTTTTGTTGTCACGCTGCCTATTATTTGCAAACAAAGTACTTGAAGATACATATAGTAAGTATGAGTTTTGCGTATTTGTTTGTATGTATGTATGTATGTATGTATATAAGATTGTAATTGCAGTCTAGCATAAATAGTACGCAGACATTCAGACAACAATGTTAACTAAGTAGTAGAAAATATTGCCTTTCTTATTTCACCGCCTCTGGCAACCTATTGCGTGTATGCAATATTGACCGAATGATAAAAAATTTTAACATTTTATAAGAGGCTAAACAATGATGGGTAAATATAATTACAAAAAGGTTATTGTCAATTGGTTTCATGTGGAGTTGGGAATCAGAAATTCAAGTGTGTTAAACTTTCCCTTTTCTCAGGGAGGTAGTTTTTGTTTTCAATTAAGTGGATGGGTGGTCTGAATTTAAAATTCTGAAATATATAAGTATTAACCAGACACTATTATTTTTCTTTGTACTTTATGTTATTTTGCTGAAAAGAGTTCAAGAACTCAACTAAACGGACTGCGGAGAGGCTTCACATATTGCAGAATAATATTCTTTGTGATACTTGATGTATAGGTCACTGAATTCAAAAATCAGCTCGAATACAAAAATCTGCAAGATAAGTATTTCATAAAATGCACGAAAATCTGCTATATTACGAGGGTAGATCAATAAATACCCGTGTTAGAAATGAAGAGGCAAGTTTTTTACAAATTTCTCTTTCTCTTTTTCTACGTAATCTCCTTTTAGTACAATACACTTTTCCCAACGTTTCAGCCATTTCTTTAACCACTCCAAAAAATACGATTTGTCAAACTCTTAAAAATACGCTTCTGTCTCGACGATAACCTCCTCGTTTGAGCTGAATTTTTTTCCCCCGAGCCACGTTTTCATATTGGGGAACAGAAAGAATTCGCAGGGAGCCAATTCGGGCGAGTACGGTGGGTGTGGCAGCAATTCGTAGTTCAATTCATGCAATTTGGCTGCAACAATTCCGTATCCGCTTGTTGTCCACCGTAAGCAATCGCGGCACCCATCGGTCCGATACCTTTCTCATGCTTAATCTATCATGTAAAATATTAATTACCGTTCCGTACGACACTCCTACGACCTCTGCTACTTCACGCACTCTCGTTCGGCGATCAGCGAGAATCATGTCGTGGACCTTTTCAACGATTTCCTCGGTAACCACGTCTGCCGGGCGGCTTGGGCGCTCCTCATCAAAAACAGATGTACGACCACGTTCAAATACGTTGAACCAATATCTTACGGTTGGCATAGATGGTGAAGGGTCCCCATAGACAGCATCCAACTTTGCTTTTATTTCTTCGCATGTTTTTCCATCCAAAAATAATAAGCGAATTACGGATCGATATTGTTCTTTTTCCATTTTATCGCGAAACACCAAACACTTGTGATACTAATGGCTGCCAAATAAAAACTAATATATGAATCAGTTTGTCTCCTCTATATGACAGATGGCAGTGTGACAGATGGCAGTACATGACGGTAATGCCAACTTACCTCAGCAACGCCACCTGTCTTCACACTCGGGTACTTATTGATCTACCCTCGTATGTACATTAAGAAAGAGGAAAAGTCGAAAATGTTTGCTT
Organism: Palloptera scutellata; assembly: GCA_958295655.1. Taxonomy (NCBI): domain Eukaryota; kingdom Metazoa; phylum Arthropoda; class Insecta; order Diptera; family Pallopteridae; genus Palloptera; species Palloptera scutellata. The sequence continues at coordinate 122,880,587 of OY282449.1, forward strand.
CACTTTAATTATCAATTACTTACCATATATGGGACAATATAAGTACAGGGTAACAATTAATATGTTTTAATTCCATTTATTTGTTTATGTCTAAAACTATTGTGTACATTTATTAATTTTCACCGTGTATGTATCAATTCCATTACTGGTTTAACTAAAATTCGAAAAACCTAATGATGAAGGTTTTATAATGTTCTTTGTATTTGACAAATCCAATGAAAGGATTCTTTTTCTCTTTTAATGGGACAACAGCCCATAGAGAGGAGAGCCTAGGTCGAGCTTTTTTCGCATCCACTCATGCTGTGCGTGTTATATTTGTACATGAATGGAAGGGATCTACAGTTTTATGCCGAATCCGAACGGCTAAGTGAACAGATTTTCATAGAAACTTTTTACTCTTATAGGTTTGCCATTGCCTGTCAAGAGGTGGTGGGTCCGTGTAGAAAAATTGTCTCCTCTACTTTTTGATTTTGCCTGTGCCTGCGTAGCATGCCAACGAACTACCAACTAGGCCACAGCGACCATTGAAAGGGTTAATAATACAAAATATGAGAGCGATCAGATCATCATTTTGTTTCGTATGATTGATTATCAATTTCTTGATCATAGAATACGAATATAGAGAATAGGACTTCGTGATTTTTTGTTGTTACTTTCAATACTTTCACTACTTTCACTTCTTTCCCTCACGCCCATTATCTCTCTCACATATGTAGAGAGTATGTACAAAGCAATGAGAGTAGCAGTTACACTACCCCAAAAACCAAATACACTACCTTTCAAATCTCTTTAAATACAGTGAAATACATTCCTCTCAGCACATATCACAAGAATGCGATATACATAGTGATACTTTCATAGACGATGCACTTGAAACACTAATGCAGCACTGTAGTTAACACTGGGGTTTTAGGCTTGCCATACTTACATACATACAAATGTAGATTTGTTTACATTGTGCTTATATGTATGTACATATGTAAGTATGTATGTATGTATTTATGTAAGTAATAAGAAATAATTATGTACTTACTTCACCGGTAATGACATTGACTGCTTTAATTAAGTTGCAAGTAACTATAAAAATGCGAGCACCGACACAATACATAATAACAATAATGCGCGACAGCTCTCTTCTTTATTATTTACCTCTTTACCCGCATAACATTTGTCAGCAAACAATGGCATTAACAAATACAGCAACAACAATAACAATAACATATTTGCTTTGATATACGATATTTACATTTCGATGCAACATAAATTTTATACATGCATACCTCTGTAAGTATTTATGTGTGTGTATGTGTGAGTATCTTAATAATGTGTAAATGGAGACGTTTTTAAGATTTTTTCAAGGTAGCAATCGCAGCAGTAACAAATATTTTAATGAACATAAGCTGACATATTTTAGATAGTCAAAACTAATATTTTTTTTTGTTTTTTTGTGTTTTTTTTTTAGTTTTTCTGTTTTTGTAATTAGCTTCATATTGAAAGAAATGAAATGGAAATGCTTTTTGTAATTTATTACAATAATTTAGCAACAATTCAGAAATTTCCAAATATACAGGTTGTTTTTTTTTTAGAAGTGTGGTTTTCAAGAAGAAATAAAACGCATATAATTTAATGTCATGGCCAAGAATTTAGCTTTATTATAAAGAAAAAAGATTTGCCATTATGTTTTAAAAACGATTTCGGGCAAGTGGCCGCCACGGCTGGTTCGAATAAACTCCAGCCGAGGGGCCCAATTTTCGAACACTTTTTGCAGAAATTGGGGCCGTATGTCAATAATAACGCGCCGAATATTCTCTTCCAAGGCCCGAGTCAATCGTCTCGGGCTTATCTGCGTAGACAAGCGGATTCACATAACCCCACAAAATATAGTTCAGCGGCGTTAAATCGTACGATCTTGGAGGCCACGCCACAGGCCCACGAGCCCACGAAGCGAGATAATGCGCTGACCAAAAGTTTCCTTCAATAAATTGATTGTTTCGTTGGCTGTATGGCATGTAGCGCCGTCTTGTTGGAACCAAAGGTCGTCTACATGAACATCCTCCAATTCAGTCACGAAAAAGTCATTAATCATGGCTCTATGGCTCTATTGACTGTAAAATTATGACCGGCTTCATCTTTGAACAAATATGGACCAATGATTCCCTCTGCCCATAGAGCACACCAAACAGTGACTTTTTGAGGATGTAACGGCGGTGGATTATGATCACTCCAAATGCGACAATTTTGCTTATTAACGTACACATTCAACCATGATGATGATGAGCTTCATCGCTGTACAAAATGCGTCGCGCGAACCGAACCATTATTTTGGCAATAAATTTGCACGATTTGCAAACGTCGTTCAGGAGTAAGTCTATTCATTATGAAATGGCAAACCAAACTGAGCATTAATCAAGTGACAGCTGTCAAAAAGACCAACTCCTGAAAAATTATTGCCAGATTGAAAACCACACTTCTAAAAAAAACACCCTTTACATATTTCATTGTCTATACGATTTTATATCCAAGACTCTGCTGTAAAATATACATGAAAATCACCACCTGCTACAAACCTTTATACTTGAAATTTATGTCTAGAAGAATTTTTTAATTCTGAGTAATAATTTTATGGATGGCAGGCCCAAGCAACACACAATGGACGGAAGTCTATAATAAAAGTAATGATATAAGTATGTACTATGTATATTTTAGGTAAATGAAACTTTTATGAATTTAAAAGCAATTTTTTAATGTGTAGCACCACCGAAGGATTTTTTTTTTAAGAAAGCGGTGCCAAGTTTAGTGTAGTCGTAAGATTCCAGTGTTTTTTTCAGTGTAATATTTTATCTTTATTTGTACGTTTTTTTTTTAGCATTTTATTTCTCATGCACAATTTTCCATCAATAAGCAATTACAAATTGCCATTTTACTCTAAATGAAATTCAAGATATTTTTCTCACCCGCCTTTTGTATGCTATTCAATTTCAGAGCTGTGAAAATTGTTCACACTTCATTAAATGCAATTGACTCTCTCGCGAAAAGTTCAAATTGAACTGAAACACCTTTGACATTATTCAATTTAATTGTAATAATAAATAAAAATAAGGAAAATATTATGCAAATCAAAAAAAAAGAAAAATAACAATAACAATAATAATAAATTTAAAATGCCAGAAATATTTTCTGTTTTCTGGTTTTACCAGAGTGGGGCACATTAAATTTTCATTGGGGAAAATTATGTTAAATTTACAAATGTATGTATGTATTTAAACAAATAATACAAAAATATACACGCGTACACTAAATAAATACTAAATTGTTAATGCAAAATTCATGAAGTACATGAATTGTACTCGTAACAAATGACAAACAAATAAACAAATAAACAAAAAACAAAAATAAAAAACTCCACGCAAACCAACAACAAAAACAAAAGTGACTATTTGCAAAAAAAAACACTGAACTGAATTGAACTTTTAGGTTTTTGCATAAATTTTCGAAGCATAAAAAAAGCAAAAATTAAAAAGAGGAAAAACCAATTTTTTCTTGTAGTTTATACATGTGAATAATATAAATTTATTTATTTTTTGTTAAATAAAATAAACAATGCTGTGCCGAGTTGCTTCTAAAAATTGCTTCAGTTTTTCTTCTTCTTTTTTCGGGTTGATTTGTAAATATTTTTCAATTCAAAAGGTGTGCGTACACACAACCATATATTTGTTTTAATGATTTACAACAACACATTACAATGTTTTATTTTATTACAATATATTTTTGTTTCTTTTTAATATTATTATTATTATTATTAAAAGCTATTGTCACCACGTATGCAAAGCAAAGAGGGCCTCAAGCATATAAGTAATACACAACAACAAAGATAATAAATAAAAGCAATATCAAATTGTATTTGTGTTATTAAAAATTCATAGATACTCCAGAAAAAGGAAATAGTAGAAAATCAAAAAACAAAAAATACCTTATGCATGTGAGTTTTTTGTTTTTCTTATGTTTATTGAATTTACTACTCAATTTATTTAATTTTTTTTTTTTTACAAAGTCTACACAAAATTTTAAAATGCTCAAACGGAACTAACAAATTTCACAATTTAATGTAATTTATTATTGGTTGGCTGTTTTATTTTTTTCTGCTCAGCGAAGTTCATTGGTTTCTGTGCATTTTTGGGAATTTCTTCAATGTTATTTTTGGTTTTAAATTTATATTTATATGTTTTTGTGTTTTTGTCGATTTTTTTTTAAGTTACTGTATTTAAAAAGAAAATGTCAATATATTTTTGTGTTGTTTTGTCCTTGAAATTTTTTGTATATTGTTTAAGTGCACATTTTTATATTATCAGTTACAGTTGATGTTATACGATTTAATTGAATATAGCCAAGCTCAAATAAGTTTATTTATATTTATTTGATACGTAATTTTCATTGTTCTCTCAGGGTTAAATCAATAAGTGAATTTCTATGTAAGAAATAAGGAAATGTAAAAATACATATTTATAACCACTTTCTTCCACAACATTTGAGCTTTGATCGAAATTGATTCAATGTGGGAATAATAATAAGCCTGGGAGAGAATTAAGAAATAGTTAAAGATCCAGCACAACTAATCCGATTAGAGTCTAACAGAGACTACGAAAGATGTTTTGGAGATGTTTTGACATAGTCGACTCAGTTAGGTAAGATCGAAAAATTCCATTAGCTAGCTCATCCACAAAAGTAGATAGAATTGTAAAATGGTATCAGAGAGACTATAAAGATTTTTCATTACAAGTTTTGTAGCTCACTGAAAATAATCAAAGACTCAACAGAACTATAAAGAATAACAAAATTCCATCAGAGTTTCAGCATGACTAGGTGGAGTAAAAGAAAAATGCAGTTCTGAAAAAGTAAAAGCTTAAGCCCGACTGGGAAAAGCTAAAACACGCAATCAGAGAGAGCAGGCTTAAAGTTTGAATGAAGTTTTTTTTCTCGGTATAATGAAGGAATGACATCAGGAATCAGAAGGACCATGAAGCATAAGTTGAGGTTTGAAACTTAGTGACAAACAGCAGAACTGATAAAGTAGAATACAAAAATCAGAACCAGAACTTGAGGGTGTTTTAAAAATAAAACCCAATGTAAGATTCAATACAACCAAGATGCAAGAGTGGAATACCCCGTCCACCCCCTAAAAACGATAAAAAATTTCTTGAAAAAAAAAATGTATGTTCACGATTGAGGGATAGTTTTTTGATTCAATCCGCTGGCCAATCCCAAAGTAATTTAACAGATGAAACACCCTTCAACTATAATTTTGAAGGATAAAAAGGGATTCTTTTGGGTTTTTCTCACATGTGCCTGTGACTTCAATTAGACTTTGAGGGGCCAAGAACTATAAGTACAATGAAAATGAAACAATTGAAGCAGTCAAAGTCTTACCACAAAAGTATGTAGATAGTCCGAAGCACTATAGAATCGAATAGAGGGATTATACCAAATGATTATACGAACCATTTTGATTGTTCGTTGCCCATACATAATTTTAAAGGAACAATAAGATTTTAATTTCTCTTATCCGTAATCACTGGATCTCTAGAATTCAAAGAAAACGTTATCGGAACTCTTAGAGCCGCTTTTGATGAAATAGTCCAAGATAACTGAAACTCAATCATATCAAAGTACAATTCAATCAATTCAATCATCAAATCAATCATTTCCAGCGCAAAGTTCCTGTGGTCCATATGTAAAACTCACTGCTGCGACTAGTGGGACAAGAAAATCTTTTTACAGGCCGAACTGGACCAATAAAATTGTATTGTGTCTCAATGACTCAGTAATTTTTAGGCAGCGTAGATACAGCATCAGGGGATACTTGTATGAAAGCAATCTTAAATCAATACTTCGATTTACACTTTCTGACTAATTATGGTAATTTCCCTATATTTATTTTTAAAAAACATATGGAAATGTATTAAAGTAATTGAAAAAAAACATTTAAGTGCTTTGTGTGTTTGTGCTTTCAATAAGTACTTGGCAAACTATATGTGAATTTTATGTGAAAACTTTTTGGCCATGAACTATTTGTTATACCATAAATAAATATGTTTCATAAGCTCCTTTGCTTCCAAATGCATCTAACTAATTCCATTATTTTATACGTAGGCACGAAATGTTACTACTAATTTAACATATAAATAAATATAGCATACCTACATAAATAAATATGTAAATATGCAGTTAAGGTAACCTACTACTGTGGGCAAAAGTTAGTAAGACTTTGTTCATAATTTCAAATTTTTTTATTCATTCTTCCAAATCTCTTTCGTCCCCTTCAAAGTAATCCCCCCCGGCCCCAATACACTTGTGCCAACGTTTTTTCCAATTCTCGAAAGTCAATTTCCGGAATAGCCTTCAATGCGCTTAGCGATTCATGTTTAATGTCTTCAATTGACTCAAAACGGTCAAATGGTCCACGAAGCGGTTTTTTGAGTTTAGAAAATAGCCAAAAGTTACACGGTGCTAAGTCAGGCGAATAGGGTGGTTGCGGAACGATATCAGTCGAATTTTTGGCAAAATGGTCTCGTAAAACCAATGCAGTGATTTTGGAACCAAATGATGTTTTAAAATGGTTTTCACTGATCCTTCCGATATTCCAACGATGCCAGTAAGGTCTCTGACTGTTAATCGTCGATTCTCGAGCACCAATTCCTTGATTTTATTGACGTGTTGATCATCAGCTGATGTTGATGGCCGTCCTGCGTCCTGGACGTGGTTCGTCGTCAACGCGTTCTCGACCATCTTTAAACAATTTGTACCAATCAAAAACACTTGCTCGCGACATACAATTATCACCGAAGGCCTTTTGCAACATTCTGAACGTTTCGGCACCAGAAATTTGATTCCGCACACAAAATTTAATGGAACTTCTTTGTTGAATAATTTCACTCATTGTGAAAATCGCCGAATGCACTTTTGTACCTTTGTACTTCAGAAAGACAAGCGTATACTAAACACTAATGATTATTTTGATGTGACACTTGGCACAGATGTCACCGACAGTCATACCAACCTTAAAAAAAATATAAAAAATATTTTGATGAATGGGTTTCCGCGCGAAATATAAATTAAAAAGTCTTACTACTTTTTGCCCACAGTAGTATGTATACTACTTACATATGTAGTTGTAAGGTGTACATGCAACCTGACAAATTAATATTATACATAACTATTTTTTATATAATGCATTATAAAATACATTTCTTACATAAATTAAAAAATAAAAGAAATAAAAAGAATATATAAGAGTAGAAAAAAATGAAGTCAGTTGCTTTTTTCCATTTTCGCGCGGGTTTTAATTATTATTACTTTATTTTTATTGTTGATAGAGGAAGTGATGAAATTGTGGTAAATCTAAAATTATGAATAATATTTAAATCATTACAAAATACTTGATATTTGGTTATCTGCCCAGAGAGAGGCAGAGAGTAAGATAGAAACAGAGAGTATACCACTATGCTATGCTTTCAATTGACCAATCACAGTCGTTGATTTCTATTGAGAGAATTATAAAACCAGCAATTGTCATTGGTCAGGGAGGTTAGGTTGAAAGTGTTGGCAATTTTCACATGAGGACCGGAACTTCACAATCAATTTCCTCTTTCACAATCTTTGTAATCGCTCTTGTGCCAGGAAATTTCGGGAACCCAGCGGAGTTGAAGTTTATTGTTGGTACTAAAGCTTTAAATAGGAGGTCGTTGATTAAGAAATATTGGTGCTCTCGGTCTGAGGAAGAGTTTTCCTCAAATATTTCTACAGAAAGTTATTCGATTAACTTTCTGCCATCAATGAATTTGTGCTCTCCATAATTAAGTTCCACTCACAAATAAAGTCAAGAAGCCTACCCGTAACTGCACTACTTACACTACATATGGCATAAGTACTTGTCTACATGGTTATGTAGTTCTTTGTATTTAATTTGATAATAATACCAAAATAATAATAAATAAGTACTCGTAACTCAACTCGTAAACATATGAAGCAATGTGAATACAAATTCTCAATTCTACTTTATTTTTATAATTTAATTTTTGTGATGATAATTACTGAGACAAACGTGTTTAAACGTGTTTTTCACATATACTACGTACATACATACATATGCAGATACATATGTATGTACATATGTATTTATGGATATACATATGTATGCATCTGAATTATATTTGCGGTCTTGTTGACACCGAAAAAATAAAATAAACCAACAGACAAAAAAGAAGAAGAAGAAAAAAAAAGTGTCATAAAAAAGTGAAATATTATAATTGCTTTTGTAATTAATGGTTGCTTTGGTTGTTGGTTGGTGGCGCTGATGCTGGTGTTGGTGATGGTGATGGCGTTTTCATTGCCGATTGCTAGTGCTGGCTGCTGTTGCTGCTACTAAATTTTAGTTATGGCTGAATGGACAATATTCAGCAGGAGAGACATTTTTTTTTTGTTACGCCATTATTTATACAAAATAAACAGGTAAAGTTTCTTTAAATAAACAAACCAGAAGAAGTCGATATTGTTGTTTCCCAAATTGAAAGTGGTTTTTTTTAACAATAAAACAGCATTAAGAAAGAAATATGACAAAAATGTTTCAAATAAACCAAAAAGAAAAAAAAAAATTTTTTATTATTGACGTCAATAATTCTTAGAAAACATTTTTTTTTTCTCTGGCATATTTAAAAAATTGTTGGCAATAAACTTACAACTTTCATATTGATATATTGCTCATCTACTATGTATTGGCAACTAAAACTGGTTGAATTAAATGTTCAAAATTTTTTCAATTATTAAGGGATTTTAGGGATATTTTTTCCATTGTGAAACATTCATTCCGTCACTTTTACTAAAGTTGAATGGAATTTATGTACTTTTATCAGTTGCTATCTTTGATCGACAATAGTAACTTGATTAACACAACGAATTGAAAAAATTACGGGATTGGCGTTTTGCTGTGGGACTCCTTGTAAAAGGTTGTTGTCCATCTAACATTTGGTATTTGAACTACTGAGCGTAGCAACTTAGCTACTTAGTACAGCTGCATACAGATGAAAATATACTGAAAAGTGAGTATGATCGTATGGGCTGCTGCAAGGCCAGCCGAAGAAGTCATTTGAATGAAATAGTGCTCCACAACTAACCGGAAGGATTGCATTTTCGAATATAAGAACACATTAAAAAAAATTTTTCGTTTCTTATCAAAATCAAATTATAAATGGTCCACCCTGTATATGCACAGGGTGCGCCATCTTATGTGTCGCTATGTAAATATTGAATAATTTTAACATTTAACATTTATCGACCGATTGACTTGAGTAAACATGTTTTTGAAACGTCAATTCAGTACAATTCTAACCATGATCCGTTCACACAGAAACAAGGCGCCGAAATTGTGACGGTGCATATTGAAAATAGTCGTTCAATAGACAACACTATTCCTCGTTTGGTGTTGAATTTTGTTAAACACGAGACAGTCGACAAGCCGTTCAACAACGCCTACGATGTTTCAATGAAATGGTTGAAGCGAATGGTTAAGAGAGAGTGCTGCCGAGAACCCACATGTCTCGTGTAGTTCCGCGCTCAGCATTTTGGCGTCAGTTGAACCACCTTGCGGCGCATTTTGAAGGGCGATTTGCATTTGTTTCCGTATAAAGTGCAATTGACTCAATGAATATTGCCGACAGACTGTTCGCGTCGCTTGGAATACGGCCAAACAGTCGCTCGAATGGTTGACACTGAACCTGATTTCTGATCTCTGGCGCCGTAAATAAGAAAAATTGCTGCATTTGGCAAACGGAGAATCCACATGAGATTCGTGAAACACTTTTGCATAACCAAAAAGTGACTGCTTGGACAGGCGTTTGCGCCAAAATCATCATTAGCCCATTTTTCTTCAGGGAATGCGAAACAGTCGATGGATATCTATATCGGTGGATGTTGGCTCTTTATATCTGCCCAAAAATGTGTGAAAAAAGTCTGGACGGTTACTGGGTACAACAAGACACCATGCCATGCCACACTGCAAATCAAACAATGCAGTTTCTACAATGAAAATTCCCTGGAAGTGTGGTGTCAAAAAATGGCGACATTGATCCAACCCCCTCCGGACTACTTTTTGTGTGTGGTTATTTGAAAAGCAAAGTGTACGCCAGAAAGCCTCAGACCATTGACGAGCTCAAGGCAAACATTCGTGCTAAAACGATCGCTATACCGCCCGAGATGCTCGAAAAAGTGATGGAAAACGTAGCAAAAAGGGCTCATTTACCTTTGGTCAATAACGGCAGCCACTTGATTAATGTTACATTCAAAAATTAGTCCGAATAAATTGCAATGGAAATAAAATATATGGAAATAAATCGGGTGTTTTTTTTTTAAGTTATTCAATATTCACATAGCGACATAAGTGCATCGAACCTGGTGTCAAAGTCAATGCGTCTAATTGTCGGGAAAATGTTTTGGAAGCTGCTTTAATGCAAAACATTTCGCTCGTACATCTCGAACGTTCCAACAAGACTCGGCACCGTCTCATAAAGCTCGTGTGAACCAAGAATCGTTAAAATACCACACTTCATTTCGTCCACACAATGGCTGTCGAATTCACCAGATGCGAATCATATGGACTATTCCATCTGGGCCATTTTGGAGAGCAAGATGAGGACTAAAAAATATGCCAGTATGAATGCGCTGAAGAAATCCATTGTACGGGAATGGGCCAAAATACCGAAAATCATATTCGTGCAGCATGCAACTCTTTTTTTTAACCGTTTAAAGGCCATAGTTTTTTTTTATTATTTCCACACATTTTTGTAATTTAAATCAATGAAAAATAATTTCGCATGAAACAAATATGGTTGTTTGAATAGGTAACAGTTCATCGTTTAACTATGTAGATATAAATACATATATGTACATAATATATATTATATAAAAATAAAATTTATATATATATATATTTATTTATGTATATAAAAATATTTAATTTTTCATTATTAATTTACATGCTACTCTTTTTTGTTTCTCTTTTCAGGTATGCACTTGAAAATTGTTGAATTCAATTTGATTGAAATTAAAATTATGTAAGTATGTAGAAAGTATGTACATATTCATAAAAATTACGCATTTGTAGGGCTATAGTTAAAAAAATTATGTACAAATTAAATTGAAGAGAATGTTGAATAATAAATATCCAAAATGACAGAGTAGAGGAATTCAACTTTCACATAAACACCAAGAAGATTCTGCATAGCCTGGATGCTTTCAAGTTTTCGAAAATCGAACAGTCTCAGTTATATACATATATAGTAGATCACAATTTCTTCAAAAAGAGTAAATTAAGAGAATGCCAATTAAGCTTTAAATACTTATATTAGAAATACCTACTTTAATTTTATTTAGGTATTAAGTATAATATTTATCAACATTATTCCCTTATAAAAAAGTGTAATGTTTAATATTAAAAAAAAAATATCACATCATATCAAATTAATTGAAAATTACAGCAAAAAATATTATTTAACAAAATTTATGTAAATACATGAAAAAGTTGACAGAAAACAAAAAATGTGACAACAATGTCAAAAGAAAATTCACAAAAATTGCTAAAAATTTATGATGACATAATTTTTGGTATCAACTGCTCATAAATAAAAATATTTTTTAATCATGTAATAGCAAAATAAATAAATAAATAATACAAGTATGTAGATGCTTACTCGTTCATAAGTAGCTAGGTACTTTATAGCATACATTTATAGTATCCATTGACATTGTTTTTAATAAAGGCAATCAATTTAAACAAATAAAAAAAGAGATAAAAAATAATTAATGTCAAATACTTAGTTGTCAATTTTTTGGTACTTACTTTGTACTGGCGTTTTTCTGTATAATTTTTTATGGATGCTGCAAAAAAAATAAATAAAAAATGGAAAACTTGATTAATATAATTTATAGATTCTAAGTTTTTAAGCAATTTCATTTCTTATTTGTTGTGTTTCTATTTATGAATTGTATTCTACTTCATGTTCATCTCCTAGTCAGTGGTTGTCGTGTAGTTGTAATTTTTCACAAAAATACTCAAAGGAATAAATTTTAAGGACATTTCTTTCACTACTGCCGGTACATTAATTATATTGGGTAAAGCAAACTTGAGTTTGCGAGAAAAAATATTACCTAACGTTTGTAGGTCAGAATTCAATTAAAGAGAATATTGCTTTCGACGAAAAGTATTAAATTTCTGAAAGTAAAAATGTACACAAAAATTACACATATAGAAATTTACACATTTCATAAGTAAAATATTAGTTGGAGAAAAATTATTTAGTACATAATATAAGAGAATTTTCTCCTTTTATATCAGAGAAATGCAGAGCATTGTGTTGAATGGAAGGAAGATTGATAGGTGGGAGGAAGATTGAGAGAGGGAATGCAATCACACAGGACACCGATAAACACATAGACATCCATTGTGGCAAGCGTTATGCCTTTACCACAATGAACTTCAGTTTATCACTGTCGACTATGACCGCATGTAGCGCCAAAGGCCGAGCTTCACGCATCACCTATTAAATGTGTTATATTTGTACATGAATGGAAGGGACCTACAGTTTTTTGCCGAATCCGAACGGCGAAGTGAAAAGCTTTTCATAGGCATTTTTTACTCTTGCCGTGTATACATTTTTATGTTGTTTGTTGTTGTTTTTTTCTTTTTTTAATTCATTTATATAGTTTTGTATTGGTTTTTTTTTATTTTTTATTTTTTTATTTTGCCTGTGCCGAGATTTGAGCCCCTGACACTCTGCGTAACAGTCCAACGCACTACCGCTACGCTACAGCGGCCATTTACTTATATATCTGAAACCAAAAATGTATAAAAATCGCTGTAAAGGAAATTTACACATTTAATGTGTAACAAATGTTTTGCATCAGAGCACATTTTAAGACAAATGCTATATTTAAAACTAGAAATTAGTTTTGGTATCAAATATAATGTTGAAGAATCACTCCAAAGAAAATTTAAACACTTAATTTGAAAAAATTTATTTGAATCAGAATATACTTTATTTCAATCTAGAAACAAGATGTTTGTGTAATAAAATATGTGTTAAAATCACTACAAAGAAAAATTACACACCTATTGTGTAAAAAATGAGTTGAGTCCGAAGACTTTCAAAGAAAAATATTGTATTTAAATCTAAAAAGCAGATTTCAAATAATTTATGTTTAAAAATCACTCCGTAGAAAAATTACACGTTTAATGTGTTCAAAATGGGTTGAGTCAAAACACCCATGTTGTTTTTGTTGTTTGAGTGGTTCTTTTCATCTGTGAGGAAAAACATAATTAATGCAAAGCATGGTCTTAATGCGCCATTCCTCATTTGTTATTATGCATTTCATTGTTTTTTGGTAGAAGGTAAGATCGTAATTAATGTAAGTCTCTGCATCTGAACCCCAAAGAGTTATGTCCACTTTGCGAGGTTCAAATATATGAGAAATCTTTTTATATTGGTTTCTGAGCTTTCATTAATATTTTGGAGTAATGGTTTGCCAAATGAGCGAAGTCTTGCTCTTGCCAAACCTGGGCAGGCTCATAAATAGTGAAAGAGACTTTCCGTTTCTCCCTCTTCCTGGCAGCTACGACAGGAAGTATTGAATAGAAGATTAAGTCTTTCTACATGTTCTCCCACCTTCCAGTGGCCTATGAAAACAGCGGTAATGCGTGAGATATTGGGACGAGAACACTCTATTAGTTGTTTTGTCCTGAGGTCATTATATTCTGGCTACGTTTCCCTAGATGTGGAACAGGTAGCCAGTCGTTGCCACTGCTCTCCGGCTATAGTGAGGTAGTGAGAAGCAAGAACACTGCTAAACGGAATTGCGACAGATTCCGCTGTAGCCGAACCCAACTTCGCTACACCCAACAGAAAACAAAACAAATTTAAAATATTTGAAATCAAATTTTTATATTAAAACTGATGTGTAAAATTGACATATTAGAAAATTTACACATTTGATGTGTAAAAAATCAGTTGAAATGAAGCACTTTTAAAGAACAAACGCTATATAATTAATAACTTAAGTTAAAAGTGAAATACAACACCTAACAAAATTCACACATTTAATGCATGATAAAAATCAAATAATTAACAGCTTAAAGAATACCATCAAAAGATACCATAAATGGCATAAAGCACTCGAGTATCTGTTCAAATTAATTTAAAAAGTGGATGCTTGCTGTTTGCCTCTTCACCATCTATAAGGCGAGACAGCAGCGTTACATTCATCATTATCCCTCCCATCAACCACCAAACAATCGCTGACCACCACTGTTGGTCACTCACTAGATTAAATTGGATTGAATTGGATTGTTCTGAGCTGAACGGACTGGCCGGCCGACAATGTGTATGTGTTATTAATGAAAACATGCACTGTCAATACAATTTGAAACGCATACCACATAACGAAATACACACACAGAAAAAGTAGTAGTAGCAACAGGGTTGCTGCTTCACAGAATACATACATATGCTATTGTCACACCCCAGAAAATGTAATTTTAACCAATATGGCTTTTTATTTGTATTGTTTTTTTTTACAGTCAACATTTTTCTACAAGAGTTGAAAAATATGTGACCCGAAAGGACAGGCGGCTCACTGGGTGAGCATCCACCCATTCCCTATTTGTATATATGTAATATTTTTGATTTTGCTCTGTTGTTATTTTAAAATGATTTCGGTTTGCTTTCCCCCCCCCCCCCCCCCCCCCCAAGTTTTGTTATTATTGTTGGTTGGCCTATATAAGTATAAAGCGCAGTTCAGTTCTGTTCAGCCTGTATTATGGTTTTTTAAAGCCAATATCTTGTAATTTGTTGAAATTGACAGTTTAATTCAACGCATCAATGCTTCCTTTTTGTTTTGTTGCTATTGTTGTTTCCAATTTTTGTCTTTTTCTCTCTGTGTCACTATCAGGTTGAATGAATTGAAGGAGCAAGTGCGAGCAGCAGTAGTTGAAGCTTGAAGTATGTATATGCCTTATTTCATTATTTTAAACTCAAATTGACAATTTAGGTGACATTTTATTCGACATTAATATATGTCAATTTTTATTTTGTTATGGGCGTCTTTTAAATTACAGTACTTTTCGCTTAAAGCGAACTTCAAGGGACTGGGGAAAATGGTTCGTTTTAACCGAAGTTCGCTTTTATTGAAGACTTTAGCAAAACCATTTATGTATATGCACATGCATATATTAATTCCTTTGTTGATTTACTAAAAAAAATTTTGCATATTTTAATATAAAAACCAAGTTTTTAAAAAAATGAGTTATTTTACTTTGCTTAGTACCAAAATTAGTTTGATTTATATACGCTTCCACATGAGCCAAGTGGTCAAGAATTTGTTGTGGAGTGTCGCGTGACTGAAGGAAATTTCTTACATAGCTTGCGCTACACATTGCATCCAGGGCAGTTGTGACTGGGACTGGCTCTTCGCTGCCCATATCGTCGTCAAGGTCGTTATCACCAGCGCAAACTGACTGCAAAATAGCTTCGTCGTCCAATACTTCTGTAGTTACAAGGTTGTCATCAAAACATATGTAATCGTTGAACCTTTCTGTCCCAACTGCAAATCAAATAATGAAGTTTAATTTAAAGTACGACCACTCAGTAAACCCCTTTTATTACCATCTATTTTTCCAAATTGCAGCAATTGTTGAATTGCTGAGGCTTATTTCTTGGCATAATTGCTTTTGTTTTACACCTTCTTGTAAGCGTTTTATTTTTGTATATTTCTCTTTTAAAGAAAAACACTTTCTTTGTTTTCCAACTGCTACTACGTCCATTTTATAACTTTGTAATTTTCAGCTGCACCCTTCACACGCACAAACAATAAACTTATTGAAATTCCCGTATTCGAGAACATTGGAAAAATAAAACGGTGTTACCAGTGCAAAACTAATTTTTGGTCATAGCGCCACTTTTTTGGTTCGTTTTAACCGAAAAATAAACAGCTTTTGCATCCAAAAAAAGTTCGTTATAACCGAAAGTTCGCGTTAAATAAGCGAAAATGGTTTATTAGAAATAAAGCGGGTACTTTTGAAATTAGTTCGTTTTAGGCGAAAATGCGTTTTAAGCGAAAAGTACTGTATTTAATTTGTGTTTGTTGTTTTTTTTCTTTGAATTATATTGGTTATATAGATACACACATTGTTCAAAGTAAATTGTATTATTTTCTTTTTTTTTGTTATTCGGTTAATATCTCATTTGAAACAAACTATTTTGAAACAAACAAATTTAATTAGAATTTTACCAAGCTAGAAGAAGAAGAAGTCAGTACCTTTCTCCATTGACCGTAACGTTGCGGTATTTAATGGTTTTGAATAAACCGACCCATACAGTGCATATTTCGGGATGCATTGGCAGCATTGCCATGATGAAATGGCAAACCAAACTGAGCATTTTTTTTCTTTGACACATGTCAAGAATTACGCTTGAACTGTCAGATATATAAACGTCAAAAACCAAATACCATAAAATCCTCTTTTTTTTCTATTGGGTTATTATGAAAAACTATTGATTCATATTGTCCTTTTATATGAAATAAATATATGACAAGGAAATTTTTGTTTGGGTTGTTATACGAAAGTTTTCACGCAAAATGTTTATTGATTGAAGCAGGAAAATTTCCACCAGTTGTTATAAAAAAGAATTGATAAAATTTAATGCTTATTTTAGCCAACATTTCCAACAAACTTGATTCAGCAATTGGCAATATTTTAAATTTTTAATTTGCTTTCTTGAGACTTAAGTTACAATGTTTTGGAGGGTTGTTAAACAAGAGTTCTAACAACCTGCTGATAAAGAAAATATTTCTTTAAAAATTTTTGTTTCAATTGGTTTCTCCTCTCATGATAAAAATCCAATTTGGTTTGTTTACAAAAAATATTTACCGAATTTCTTTTAATGACAGAAGAGCCCATGGAGGGCCTAGGCCGAGCTTTTCACATTCATTCTTGTTGTGCGTGCAATATGTGTACATGAATGGAAGGAACCTACAGTTTTATGGCAAATCCGAACGGCGAGGTGAAAAGCTTTTCATAGGCAAACTTTACTCTTGCCTTGCTTGCCAAAAGATGGTGCTGTGTAGAAAATTTGTTATATTCTACTTTTTGATTTTACATGCCTGTACCCAGGCCACTTTGTGTAACAGTCCAATGCAATACCATTGTGCCACAGCGTACATTACTGACTTTAGTCGGCAAATTTTTATTGATGACTTTATCGAATTTTCTGGCTGCCATTGACTCTTTTCCATAAAATTATAATTTCAATGAAAGCTTTAAGTATTTATAACATTGTATTTTAATACTAAGTACAGGGTGTTTTTTTTAAAGTGTGGTTTTGAATAAGAAATAAAACGCATATAATTTAATGTTATGTCCAAGAATTTAGCTTTATTATAAAGATAAGGATTTTCCATTATGTTTTAAAAACGATTTCGGGCAAGTGGCCACCGCGGCTGGTTCGAATAAATTCCAGCCGAGGGGCCCAATTTTCGAACACTTTTTGCAGCAATTGGGGCCGTATGTCAGTAATTTACTTTACTTTTAATGGCACAACAGCCCATGGAGGGCCTAGGCCGAGCTTTTTCACATCCACTCATGTTGTGCGTGTTATATTTATACATGAACGGATGGGAACTACAGTTTAATGCCGAATCCGAACGGCGAAGTGAAAAGCTTTTCATGGCAATTTTTACTCTTGTAGGTTTCCCATTGCCTGCCAAGAGCTGGTGCCGTGTAGAAAAATTATTTTTTCTACTTTTTGATTTTGCCTGTGTCGAGATTCGAACCCCGGCCATTCTGCGTAGCAGCCCAACGCACTACCACTACGCCACAGCGACCACACGTATGTCAGTAATAACGCGCCGAATATTCTCTTCCAAGGCGTCAATCGTAGACAAGCGACTTCACATAACCCCACAAATAATAGTCCAGAGGTGTTAAATCGCACGATCTTGGAGGCAACGCCACAGTCCCATGACGCGAGATAATGCGCTCACCAAACGTTTCCTTCAATAAATTGATTGTGATTGTTTCGTTGGCTGTATGGCATGTAGCGCCGTCTTGTTGGAACCAAAGGTCGTCCACATCAACATCCTCCAATTCAGGCACGAAAAAGTCATTAATCGTTACTCTATAGCGTTCTCCATTGACTGTAACATTATGACCGGCTTCATCTTTGAAGAAATATGGACCAATGATTCCCTCTGCCCATAGAGCACACCAAAGTGATTTTTTGAGGATGTAACGGCGTCTCAGCAATGGTTTCAATGGCTTATGGAGTACGATCACTCCAAATGCGACAATTTTGCTTATTAACGTACCCATTCAACCAAAAGTGAGCTTCATCGCTGAACAAAATGCGTCGCGTGAACCGAACCATTATTTTGGTAATAAATTTGCACGATTTGCAAACGTTGTTCAGGAGTAAGTCTATTTATTATGAAATGGTGACAACTGTCAAAAAGATCAACTCCGAAAAAAGTATTGCCAGAATGAAAAAAACACCCTTTACATATGTATATAATATAATTTAAAAATTAATATTCAATCTACCTCGCGCCATTTTCGCACTCGATTGCATCAGTGCTGCCTTCCAAGTCTCGAGTTCTTCAAATGAAAATTACAAATTGATAAGCATCTCATAAATAGTAATTTTTGAAATTGTTTTGTTATTTAACTCAATGACCGCAACATGCTAAACGTGCTGGGAGGCTTAAATTATTCTTGCTTTTCAATATTTATTATTGTTAAATACTTAAGTATATGTAAAATTGTTAAGATGATCTCAGCTGCTGCAGTTATGCCATACAACAAAGTGCATCTTGATTATACATACATACAAACAAATGTATGTATTGAAAGTGATGTAGTATTAAATAAAATTCTTTACCAGTAATGCTACAATAAAATCTTTTTAAATATGCAATGAAATTTATATAAATAATGATTAAATGAAGATTGATAAGTTCAGATCAATAGTTATAGAGGATAAATGAAAGAGAATTAGTTGGTAATATAGAGAATTAGAACTAGGCCTTGACTTTTAAGAATATTTCAACTAGATAACCAACCAAGAAACCATCCAAAAGGAATTAAAACATGAACTCTGTCTGATATTAGCCCTGTAACTCCCCAATTTTTGCTTCAACTCATAAACTTAAACTAGCGAAGAAAAGTAAAAAAAAATTCTATCGTTTTAGAATTTCGATTAGGTTCAGTTTCTAATCTTTGCAGTTAAATAAATTCATCACGCCTATAGCCCGCACTAAAAAAAATGACAGATATTGATATTCTTATTGAGTGAATATTAATGCTATATATAAGATATAGATAGAAGAAGTTATTGACGAATATGAAAAGTGAAAAAGCAAGATTTTTAAGTTTGCATTTAGTTACGCATCTTTGTTCCAGATCTATCGCTAAATGAACAGCAATGACCCATATTGTAGTATCGAAACGTCATGCGTTGGATGGTATGACCTCTTTGGTTTAGGTGGCGGTGGTGGTCACTGGTCGTTGAAGCATTGAAACAAATCCAAATCGTTCGTTGAAATGTTTCACCAACGGGCGCACTTTGTATAGTTTATCGTTATCAGGATACGATGAATTGTCATTGAAATGTAATATTTTCCGAATTTCATCACAGCGTCTGCATGTCGATGCGTCTTATGGACTCTAATGAATGATGTGCCCATTATTCACGATTGTTGGGATACCGATGCCCAGGCATAAAAAACATAATCCCTATATTCCTGCGTGTGGTGAATCGAGTTTGAATGTTTCCTTGGCGGTCATACAATTTCATTTGTCCGGCTAGGAAATCAAAAAAATCATCGGTAACGAAATAATGAAAACAATCGAATGGTGTTTTCAAATTCTTCAAATCCGCGGGAATTTCTTTCGTTCCACGGAATACGATTTCATTCATGCTACCTCTAAAGTCTCGATTTGTACGTATGTGATTCGTTTTTGTTATTATTTACGGCGCCACTGAATTGAGAATGGGTAGTCCCAGAAGGGCCGCCATGCAGCCAACGTACATCTCTTGCTCAATCAAGCACTATTAGCAGACGATTTAGACACAAAAACCGGATCAAGAATATTAGCAGCAGAAGAACTGCATGGCAATGGTTATGAAACACATATCGGTCGATTCATTTTCAACTTCACTCACATTGATATCGCTGATGCTCAGGCTTGCAGCGATAGCTTCCTCTCTTTCATTTGAATTCAGTCACTCGTTAATTAAATTGTCAACATTTTTGTTTTTTTTACCAGTGTCATTCGGAATAAATTGCATTCATCAAAGCGTTTATTTCCTCCTCTGACAGGGCCGATAGGTTGTAAAAATTTTTAAGACGGGACATGGCTAATAATAAATAAAACCGAAGCAACATTCACATAAGACCCGGTCCACCTGCAGACATTCTCATATAATTTTTATAATAAGACTGCTAAATGCAATTTATAAAATCAGTCACAACACTATTCAAAAGAAGAAAGTTTTTCTTACTTACTGATAGATTTTTCAGCCCGATAAGATAATCAATTTTAATTTTAATTTTTAAAAATATTTTTTTCAGCTAAATATTTAATTTAAAACGCCTCATTTCTGTAAGTTTTTCCTTTCAACTGGTATAACTTTTGAAGCAGGTAGTTAGAATAGCGGAAAAATAGCGGAAATATTTCTCATATATACCATATATTTCTCAAAGTTCACTGATTAGGTACTGACCACTCATAGCTCATAGTCTAAATACTATATAGTTGTATTCAAATTTATGTGAGCATGTATGTGTGTATGTATGTATGTATGGTATATAATTCTTGACCTAATAACAAGTGTGCGCTTATTTTATGTATATTACTTGACATTCTCAGCATTTGCATTGCCTTCCCTTCCCGCACCTCATACCATTCCTAGCCCACCACTAAATCATGATTTTCCGATGATAACTCTAGACATATTCAATGGAGCATCAACAGCAAAACACAATTACTTACATTCATTCAATTGTATAGTATGTACATATGTATGTACAATACAATTGCATCTACATACATGTTTGAATGTATGCATGTATGTACCATATGTTCCTCAATCAAATTCGATTGGACAAAAAAAAAAAGAAGAAGATGATGCACATTTGATGCACTTATTCACTATTCTAGTACTCATTTATATTCTTATCATTATAATGATACATTCTTATCTCAAAGCTGGGCAGCGAGGGGCATTAATATAAAAAGAAATAGCGCACAATCATTGCACTTTGTATCTTCAAACATATATTCCATATGAGTGCATAAGAATTTTAAATGCATACAATCTAATACTTGGAATATTTCACTAAAAACAGCTACAAGTTTGACTGAGCGGCTAATGAACATGACGAGCGTTTTAAATAATACTCGTAAATAATTTATTTACTAAGCGTTTTGTTTAAGAAAATACACAAAGAACAAAACGAATAAATTAATTAATTCATATAATGATGTCAACTGTGTATAAATTTCATCGATTTGAATACAATATACCCTGCTGAAGGCATAAGCAATAGTATAAGTATACAGCTTTTTTTTGGAAGTACTAGTATTGTACATCTATCGATGTATATTTCCGATTTACCTTGTAGTTTAACTATTCCACTGTTATACTTAGCGTGATTATCATGTATGTAGATAATAGGTGTTTGGCAATTGACACATTCAGACAGGAAATGCTTGTAAGGCATATCTACTCAGTTTAATTTACAAGCTGTAAAATTCATTGTAATAATTTTCCAAAGATTTCCTTATCACAACATCTTACATTGTAGGCAGTTAGTAGCCAATTAAAGAGATTTGAATCTTTTTTTCTTGTAGATAAGTTAAAATATAGTATAAAATATGATCAATATTGCAGATATTTTAACACAGAAATACATACAATTGCTATGAAAGCAAAAGTATTAATTACCTCATTCAAAAATACAATTTACAAATACCAAAATTGGTTTTTTGTTTTAAGTATATGTATGTACTCTTTTAGAGAGTATATTTTGATAATGTATAAACTGCGTTTTATTCGCCCCTCGCTCCTAGTTATGTTTTAGCAGTGGTAATTTTTGGAATTGGAAACAACAACAAAACCTGCAGTGATAATGCGTATAATTATAGCCGTTATGTAAAACTAATATGATTTTCACCATCCCTGGTTTCCATAACACACCTACTGTGAGCTGCCAATAATAAAAGAAGAATACGAGATTGGAAAAAAAAGTCCGCCAAAAAAAAAGAAGTGCAATTAAAAATGTTTGTTGACGCCCAAGGACGGGTATTACATAATACATAATAAAGAAGAGAAATTTGTATGTTCATATAGTATGCTGGAAAATCACCTCCAGCTGCCAGTGGTATATTTATTTCTGAATGATTTATTAGGAATGACAACTCAGTGAAGAAGAGAGTTAATCGTTTTATTAGCACATGTTAAATCAGTTGGGAAATAAAACACAGTTATACTTATGAAAACCGGCGTTTGAAGAAAATAAAAAAAAATTATAAAAAAAACTATTATTATTAATATTATTATTATTTTTAATAACCAGGAACTAATTATGAAATTTAACTAATTAAGAGTTACTTAGTTTTGTTTTCAACTTGAATAATTATTTTCGCACATAAAAATTACCAAGTAAGTAATAACTTATTTTTTACACATAATTTGTGCTTTTTTGGATTTCAATTTTTTTATTTCAATATATGTTTACCATGTGGCATGACTTCCATTTATATGTATTTTTGTAATTTATTAAAATTAAGCTGAAACAGAAAATATTGAGGCAATCCCACATACTTATGGTATATAAATGAGGGAAACTCTTTAGCCAATTCAAGTGAAGTGAATAAGAATTACATACATACTATATGTGTACAAGTACTTACATCACTTGGTAGGCAATGGCAAAACCTCTTAGTGATAACAAATTGCCATTCCTGCGTTGAACTGCAGGTCT
Organism: Palloptera scutellata; assembly: GCA_958295655.1. Lineage (NCBI taxonomy): Eukaryota > Metazoa > Arthropoda > Insecta > Diptera > Pallopteridae > Palloptera > Palloptera scutellata. The sequence continues at coordinate 122,903,669 of OY282449.1, forward strand.
ATCCAGGGAATATGACCTCATTACCCTACACTTATCCACTTATACCTTACTCTATCCCATTTTTGGCCAATTAGAACTGTCCAACGGAATGAGTGCTATAGCATTTCTATGGTCCTCCTACCCACATCCAAAGCTAATCGGTACTATTTCAGTTTTTTGATCTAGTGAAAATTAGAGGAAGATTATTTGCTTTCTTTTGCTGCGCAGTCTTGTTCTCTTGATGGAGTACTGCGCCAACAATTTGCCTATCGAGTTCGCCCTTGGCTCCATCTCTGTGCTGCTAAACATTAAGAGCACGAACGACCTATTTTTAGCTTGGACATAGTGTCGTTCTCAGCGAAGCAAAGTAAAGTTGAATTCACTTCCCGAGTTGGTAATGGTTTGAACTCACTTAGCAATTTCCATATCATATTCCAATTTAAATTTTAGTTCTCACATTACAAGTGTAACTTTATTAGATTTTGCTTATTTGCTTATTATGTCTTTATCATTTCCACACACAACATGTTTAAATTTACATACAATAGATATAAAATCTTTCCACACCCATTTTTTTTTTTGGTATTTTTGGTAGTTTCTACTACCATATAAGTATTTATATATTTTAACATATATAAATATATTTTAATACTAACATTTTTCTTAACAATTCAAATCCAAGTGAAATATCATAACCCCCAATGTTCTTCTGTTGCCATTTTGCGTTTCATTTTATTTGCTTAGATGGAAAGCAAGTACGTTTTCCCTCCATTCATAGAACAATTTGTGATGAGTTTTGTGTTGATGCTTCTCGATTAAAGAAACAAATGTCTAAAGTAATTATTAATCATATATCAAACTCACACACACACACTCAAAGGCAAGACAAAAGCAACAACACATGAACGACAGACAGCTGCAATAATAATCAATCGTCAATAATAAACTTTTGCACTGGCGTCTATCTGCTATTAAAAAAAAAAAAGTACCTAAGATAAAAATAAAGAAAAATGAAAATAAAACAAAAAAAAAAAATGATGTTGTCAGCTTCTTATTTCTCATTTCAAGTTGTTGTTAATAACGTTAATCTTTGCTGTTGCTGTTATGCAAAAAAGCGAAACAATAAAATATAAAATATTGAAATAAAGTTATAAAAAAAAAATAAAAATCGTGCAAGTATAAAAAGAGAGAATCAACTGGTGGATAGCAGGTTTGTGAGCGGTGTTGTATTAAAAAAAAATGTTGTTTTCACTGGGGAATTGCCAGTGAAGGTGGTGATGGCGATGGTGCTGAAGTTGTTGATGATGTTACTACTGCTGTTGCTGCAGCTCATCCATCGTCGCTGAACAGACATGCAAACTGGCAAGCAACATGTTGACATTTAAACGTGTTTCTTCAGTTTTTACTTTAATTTATTTTATTGTATTTTACACATTTTTAAATTATTGTATTGAATTTCTTATGCTACAACGAAATAAATATATTGAAAGCAAAAAATGCCAAACAAAAAAAAGTAGAACCATATAAAGAAGAACTGCAGACAAAAAGAAAAAACAGAACAATTTTAGCAAATTAAAATTAATTACTACACAAAATTTTAAGCATATTCAGTTTTAAACTTTTTGGAATTTCATTAAAGGAAACACATACAAAAAACAAAGAAACACCAAATCTGCAAATATCAACAAATTTTTATTCTGCTGTTCGTTCGTTATCTTAAACGTTTTGACCTACATTAATCACTAATGACTGTTGTTTCTTTTTTATATTAATTTGATATATGATTCGAAACAAATTAAGTAAATTCTTTACAAATGATATTTTAAATTTATATATATTTTATACTAGAAAATTCATTATAATGAGGAATAAATATCTATTCTTTAGACACGTTGATGATGTACTGAAATGTTTACATATATCATGTATCTATAAATTTAGTTCAAAAAATATATAAAGTGTACGTTAGTGAAAGATAGAACTTCATTTTAAATTTTATGGTACCTAAGTATTACCTATAGAAACTGATGAAACTTACCTATAATCGCATATAATCTTCAATATCGACATTACGTGTATCTAAATATAGTTTCCACCTATAGCAAATCGCGTATGTATATTTAGGTGCAAGAGGAAAGCTGCAATCACAGCCGAACTCTACGGAAATCAACTTGCACTCCTCCTAGCGCAAAACACCCCTCAACTTGATAACATATGAGCGCAGAGGACGCAAATTTCGCGCTCTATGCATACGGCTGCCGAAGAGGTGCTAAGCTACCAACGTCGACGAAGAAATATGTGGTGCGACCAAGAGTGTCGCAATGCTACTGAAGCGTAAAACGCAGTATATAGAGCAACCCTTCAGTCAGTTGCAACGTGAGGTGCTAAAATGCTTCGAAAGAATAAGACACCTGACTAATGGTTTGAAGACCAGGGTCTCTTCCTGGAAGGACTAAAACGGAAATCTAATGACAGATGTTCAGAGTATTGCCGATGACGGCAACAATCCTGCCGACCTGGAAAATCCACCATCGAACAGATATGCTAAGCTACCAACGTCGACGAAGAAATATGTGATACGAAAAAGAGTGTCACGATGCTACTGCAACGAAAAGCGCAGTATAAAGCTGCTAAAAAGCGATACAGAGAGTTGAGCAGGAAAGAGAAACGTCTCTTCAGGCGCAAGAAAAGAGAAACAGAAACAGCTTAATGAACGAGGCTCGAAAATTCTTCGAAAAAATAAGACGCCTGACTAATGGTTTGAAGACCAGGGTCTCTTTCGTGGAAGGACTAAGACGGAAAAAATCTAGTGACAAATGTTCAGGGTATTGCCGATGACGACAATAATCATGTCGGCCTGGAAAATCCACTATCGACCAGATATTCACACTATGCCAAATCGTGGAAAAGTCCCGAGAAAAGCTGATCGATACCCACCATCTTATCGGCGATTATAAAGAACGTAGTGAAGGACAGCGACCATTTGTATGCCGCAATTTCTAATTTTGTTATCCCTGCAAAACTCATTCGTTTTTGCAAAGTGACACTGACAGACACCACTAACGCAATGCAATTTGGTACAGACTTCTCTGCACCATTTGATACCATGAGAGATTTCAGACAAGGGGACTTTCTATCGTGCGACTTCTTTAATCTTATGCTGGAGAAAATAATTCAAGCTGCGAACATCGATATCTCTGCACTATTTTCTACAAGAATGCTAGCATACGCTGATGATATTTACATCATTGGCACCAACGCGTGTGCAGTCAGTGCAGCGTTCTCCAACCTGGAAAGGGACTCTCGTCGAGTGGGTCTACCACTCGTTTCGTTCACCAAGGATCCATCATTAATACCAACAATAATGTCAGCCTTGAGATCAAGCGGAGATTAACTCTTGCCGAAACGTGTTGGTCTCAGTAGGCAATTGAGAAGCAGAGCCCTCTCTCGATCGACGAAAATAAAGGTCTGTAAGTTCCTCATCCTTCCCGTCCTAATGCATGGCGCTGAGACGTAGATATTGGGAATGATGAGAGGAAGATATTATGGTACTTTTGAATGCCTCAACTGTTCGCGCGCACAGCGCCATAGGCTACGTCACGACCACAACAAATTACTTGCATAAAAAAGCTTACGTAAGCAATAAAGTGTTAGTTGTAACTGCATATGATAGTGTTTTAAAATAATCCTACAAATAATCACTTAAAGCAACAAGAAATCAGAAAGCAAAAAGAAGTTGCTGATGCTGTAAATAAGATGCAAAACTCTGCGTAAAACAAACAAAATAACAAAAATAAAAATTTAAAAAAAATAAGAGCCATGCAAGTCATTATTATGTAATATGTATTTACAACAAATAAAAAATGAAAAAAAAAAAAAAAAACATATGTGACCAAAGATAATGCGGCAGGCGGCAGGTAATAGCTGCTCAAATGGCAGCCATGCGTTTTGATAAAACAAAAAAATATGAAGAAGAGACACTGCAGTAAACAAAATCAATAAATAAGGCTTGAAGCTACAAAATATAAACGACAACCACAACGGCAGACAAAAATGATTACATAAATATTTAAAATTTTAATATCAAAAATAATATTAAAGCAAAAATATGCAGTTAATAACGATTATTTAAATGTTGATTATAGAGAAGAGTCGGCAATCACTTTTAATAATAGCACGAATGTTTAAAGGTTTTTGTTGTTTGGCTTTTGTTTTTAGTAAGGAAATACTCTCTCATCATTGAAATAATCACAATATAATAAACTTTTTGTTTTTTTAGTATTTGATTAGATATTATATAAATATTATAATCTTTTTTTTTTTCTAAAATCACATAGATCAAGTAAAGGTTGAGGTCATCGAACCGCGGTGCCACACGTCCCATCATGTCTGCTAATTTAGTAGCTGAGAAAGAGAGAGACGAACGCCTCGCACGCTTTCTTATAAAAGACTTTTATTTTTTTTTAAATTTTCTAATGGATTGTTAAAAAAGCATAATTAAAATTTAGAATCATTTAAGAGTCATTATGCGACTTTACGAGTATATGTTTATTATGTTGTTGTTGTGTTGCTGCTGTATTTTTGTTGCATTCGGATTAAAAACCAGTTGCTGTCTAGATTCAAGTATACTTAGTAGGGCCATAAATGCTGTTACACACATTTGATGTTATAAAATTAATTATTATTAATTTTTTTCTACCAATTTTTTAAAATATATTTATTGTTATATATGGTATTGTCTACAAAAAGCAATTATTTATTCGAAATGCCCGCCTTTGGCCTTCACGCACGCCGTAAGTCGCACTAGCCAATCATCAATAGCTGCACGCACCTCGTGCATTCGAAAAGTGCTGACAGCTCGAATCAAAGCAGTCTTCAGAGAATCAATATTGGGGTATCTTTTGTAATCCAGTAGGTTCAGATCAGGTGGTCGCTGTGGTGTAGTGGTAGTGCGTTGGACTGCTGCGCAGAGTGTCCGGGGTTCGAAACTCGGCACAAGCAAAATCAGAAAGTAGAAAAAATAATTTTTCTACACGGCACCACCTCTTGGCAGGCAATGGCAAACCTACAAGAGTAAAAATTGCTATGAAAAGCTTTTCACTTCGCCGTTCGGATTCGGAATTAAACTGTGGGTCCCTTCCATTCATGTACAAATATAACACGCACAACATGAGTGGATGCGAAAAGTTCGGCCTAGGCCCTCCATGGGCTGTTGTGCCATTAAAAGTAAGTAAGTAAGGTTCAGATCAGGGTTACCAGACGGCCATTTTTCAGAGCAAATTAAAGCTGGCAAATTGTTTTCAAGCCAGGTCTGGGTCGTTTTAACCTTATGGGCTGGTGCAGAATCCTACTGGAAAGTCCACGGCTGGTTTTGGAATAGGGAATGGTTAAGTGGCTTCACAACAGCTTCCAAAACGGTTTCTTGGTAAACTTTGGCCGAAGTTTTGACCCCTTGTTCGCAGAAATGCAAATCAGTGACCCCATCGTAAGAGACACCCCACCAAACCATAACTGAAGCTGGCTGATGACCCTTTTCGACCCGTGCGTTCAGTTCAGATGCTTCCTTAGATGACCATGCATACACCCTATAATTTTACTTGTTAAATTTTTCCTGCACGTTAAAAAAAAGTTTCGTCCGTAAACAAGATTTTTCTGTGCAAGTTATCAGCGTGCTTCACCAAAAGACGTTTGGATTTTTCTACCCAATTTTTATCCAAAGCTACGGTCAACAAATGTCCGGTGCAACGTTTGAAGGCACCAAGTCCCAAGTCTTTTTTAATAATTCGACTCATGGACTTTTCATTCATCTCACGGGCCATGATTTTCTGTTTTCGGAGCGGATTTCGTTGAATTCTTGATGTGACGGTCTTTGATATCTCCAGTCTCCTCAAACAGTTTTATGCACCGGTAGACGAACATGCGACTAATCACGAGTGGGCGGAACGTTTTGAAAATATCGGCTTATTTCATTTCACACTTAAAAAAAATGCTATAACAGCGATACGGTTCCCATTATCTGACCACTTCATGGTGAAAGCTGACACAATTTTGAATTCCAGTTACAGACGTATGTTCAATTCTACTATTCAATGTTGTAACAGTATTTATGTCCCTACTAAGTACAACAAAGCAAATGCATTTTATAAAAATAAACCATAGGCAATTACAGAGTGTCCTAAAAGTCAACGTCATCTCTTGAAGGGCTGATAGCTCATAAGTAACCAGAATGTCGGAATATAGCTTAGTAAAAAAAAAGGATGTGCTTCAGTGGGACGCACTACAGAAGTTCACATCTTCAGGACGTTTGCGTTTTGGCTTTTCAGCTTATGTTTCGTAATCTACAGGCGAAGGAATTTTTAACGATGTGCTGATTTATGTAAGCGATAAGCCTTGTTTATTTCAGTTTGATGATTCTCTAATCCCAGGTGTGCTACATCTGGATTACCTTCATTTTGATCGTTTGCAAGCATGAGAATTTATTTGTGACATCTTTATAAATCAGCATCATCAAAATATTCAGGTTGTATGATTTCAACGGGTGGAAAATTTCCCACCTGACTGAGAACTTGCGAATGTTATGAGGCTGACTAGAAACTTGGCAAATATCGCCTATGTTTTGTTGTGCTGACGCGAGTTGTTTTCTTTCCACGGAGGAAAGATTTTCAGGCAAATTATCAATTAAATCTTCTACCCTTCTCTTTCGTTGAGAAGCTGGAAATTCAACCACCTCAATGACTGGCTGGTGCATCATAATCGAAGGACCTTCGTCGGGACTCAATGACATGAGTGCTGATGTAATTATTGGCTCTAATGGACTCATTTGCTATTCATGCTGTCTCTCCGCATTAGTCTTTTCGATTTTTTTTTACAATGAAATCATCAAGTTGCTTGCAAAGTCAACACTCTTGCGATTTCTTGGTGCTGGCTTTTGGGTTTACTTTTCCCGACAGTCGACGAAGTCTACGTTCTCGCTGTCTGTTATACGCAGTTTTTGCTGGAGATTTTATAGTAACAAAACCGCCATTTCTTTGAGCCTCGCGTTTGTTTTTTTTTTCAATTTATACTCGCACATTCTTTCAGCTCTAGAAATTTCTAACGATTTTTGTTTGAAATGTCAAATTTTACTAGAAACTGATGGTATAAATAATTTATTTCTGTTTATAGTCTGTTTGTCTTTAGAAACTTTCCTTTGGATAAAGTTCAGTTTTAAACTTAAACCATTGGATCGGTCAAGCATAAAGAAAGTGCTCAGAACAACTTTTTAATTGTGTATCCATAAAAATTTTAGAAGAAACTAGCAGAGTATTGCAAACCTAAAGCGCTAGACCCACTATGACAGTGAAAATTCATCAACAAGTTCAAGTTGCAATAGAACAGTGAACTGACATTGATCACACTATAAAATATAAAGAAAAATAAACAAAAATCATTAATAAAAATATAGTAAATAATTGATAAAAGGAAAGTGAGTAAATAATTTCGAAAAAAACATAGAAATAAAAAAAAAAATAAATAAATATAAACAGTAGCAACATAGAAGCAGGGCACTAGCAACACATAACAGGTGCCTACTACTAGCTGAAGGCAGAAAGATACAAAAAAACAAATAAAAGTATAGATATTATCAGCAAACTTCAACCAAACCAACAACAATAATAACGTTGTGCATTCTCGAAATGACGACAATATGTCGCTCACTCACACCAGACAAACAACGCACACTCATATTGTTGCCGGAGAAGACGACACCGAGCCAACATTTATCGCTCGATATACTATATACAATATTTATTAGGATGGTGGCGGAGCGGCATTGTAATTGTAATAATGACAAACGTTCAACGAACGATGTGTTTCGAAAAGAAACGATGAAGATCATCATCAAGATCAATAGGAGTAGAGACGTCGATGATCGGCATGAGCAACAGTTGCTAAGTCCCATAGTTGCTTAATCGCATTCGCTTGTTTGCTGTTGCGATTTTCCTTTAATCTATTGTCGTGTTCACTCGGCCATCATCCAACAATAATTGCTGTATTGTAGTGAGTCCAACGAAGACGCAAATACTATTCATTCACATGTTACTGATTGCTAATCGCTGATTGCGGCTCGTCATAGTTAATGTGATTCTTTGAAATGCGCGCATGACTCGCATTACTTTTCGGTCTGCCTGCCCACCCATGTTATGAAATTTCAAGACTATCTCACATATTGACATATTGGGCGCACACAACAACAACAGATTGTTAGCTACATTATAAATTTTGGAATCTGTTTTGTTTTTTAGCCCACCACAAAAGCATGACTTATGTAGGTATATTTCTTATGCTTTTTAAACTTCCATTTGTGACGAGTATAAAAGTGTAAAAGAGTAGAATACTAGAGTAGCAAAAGGAAAATTCTCAGTAGTATGTAGGAATTGTGCAGTGCCAGCACATAGTAATCACATGAACAGCAACAAAAACAAAACAAAATCATAACAAACATCAGCAACTGTAACAGCAACTAATTTTACAAGCATACAGCAACATGTCATCATGCAGCAACAGGGGATAAATGAAAGAAATTGGCGCATCTCAAATGTTAGCGCTCCCTTTGGCGTCATCTTACATAATGTTGTTTTTATTGTTGTAGATATGGTTGCTGTTGTTATTGCTGTTGTTGTTTTTGTTGCTAACCACATATGGAGTAGAAAAAGGGACAACATATGTATAAACACAAATACATAAATACACACATGGAATCATGGTGGGAACCAAATGTTGAATGAACTGGAATTGAATGCGCGAGATGCGACTAATGCCGCTTACTCAGCATGGCAGAGGCACACTCAAACGTAAAGAAACGGAAATGGGGGGCGGGGGGGTAGGATATGTGAAAAACACAGCGGTGACGGTGGTTGCGATCACAGCGCGCATAATGCAAAAGCAAAGTGGGCGATTAGTTTGAAAATATTTGCGCCCGCCATTGCAGCCGTTACCGCCAAAGTAGCTGCTGATTCTGCTGCGCTGCAATGAAGTAGTAGTTGCCTGCACTCATGAATCGATGTGAAAATGTTTGTTTCTTTCATGTTGTTGCAGACATGCCAACAGCAACAGCAGCAGTGGCAATGCATAGTAATAACGACAACGCCGACAACGAATCGGCAAGTGAAAACAACAGGAACAACAACAAGTGGTTTTTCTTCGTTCTTAACATTTTTATTTGGATGACATTGATAATCCATTGCTACTGCTTGCTGCTGCTGTTCTTGCTATTGTTTTTTTTTTTTGTTTTTTTTTTTTATATTGTTGGTACTAGTCGTCGTCATCGTCAACGTCTATGGTATTTATTGTGCTCGTTCTCTATGCGTCTGCTGCAAATCCAGCTGCTTTACAAGTATAAATAGCTATGGACTAGAATGTTGTTGTATTTATAAAGAATGTTTGTTGGTTTGTTTGTTTGCATTTAGTATTTGCAATTACACAAAATAGTCGAGTTTTATTTGTATCGCACCCGTCTCAATCATGCGTTCTGGTGTAACACTCATACTCACTCAAAGTTGTTGGTATGTATGTTGTAATCAACAACACAGAAAGTAACGTTTGCTGCTGCTGCTTCACTAATTACATGTATTACTTGTATTTCTGTGTTTGGTGTTAACAAAATAAAGACATTTCATCAAAATATGTAAGCGGCACATATTTGGGGCACTCGTTATTTTAATATTCACATCACAATAACGATTACTTTACATTTTTGAGATATTTCTCAAACATACTCGTACATGTTTAGAGACTTTGTAGCTAAAAATGTTCAATTCAATAACCGCAATTTAATTCTTTTTTAATACCAGTTATCCAAAATAAAAGTTTTGTGAGATTTTCTTGCTTATTTTTGAAGCGAAAAACTTTTTAAGCAGATTTAATTATTTATTCCCCGATTACTTTTGAGGTTTATTAAAATCTTTTTATACTAAAAGGTCTCACAATAAAGTTTTTTTTTTCAAAATCAAAGTTCCTTAAAACTCAGAGATCTCACTCCTTTTGTAATGTTTAAAAAAAAGCGTTTTTAAGAAAATACAATTTTTAAATTTCTCAAAAAAAAAAAAATTTTCAAAACTTTTTTTCATATATTTTGGTTCTCAATGCAATTTAAAAAAAAAAAAATTCAAGTTCTGTAATTTTTAATTTTCAAATTAATTTTTTTTTTTTGCACAAATAGCTAAATCCCTTTATCGATGTCCTGTGTGATTGCATTCCCTATCTGATTCTCCCACCTATCAATCTTCCTTCCATTCAACACAATTACCTGCCTTCATAGGGGTACACCCTGAGTGTTGAATTTATCAATTAAAAAAAAAAAAAAAAAAAAAAAAAAAATTTACGTGTATTTTTTAAAAAATCAAAGTTTTTGTTTCTGAAAGTAACAATTTTCAGAGATTTCTTTCATGTTACATTTTCAAAAATGCAATTTGAGACATTTTTTTAATATTTTTATTTAAGCAAAAACCACCTGTGAAATGTTTCTGGCCAGGTAGAAAAGAAAGTCATATCTTTATCGAATTATTACTTGCAATGAAAAATGGATCTATTTCGAGAATGCCAAGTGTAAACGATCATATGTTAAGCCCGGTATATCGGCCAAATCGACAGCAAAGCCAAATCGCTTCGGAAAGAAGACAATGCTCTGTGTTTTCTGGAATCATGGAGGTTTTATCTAGTTAGTTATCTAGACCTTCTGAAACCAGATGAAACAGTTACTGCTCAACGCTACCAACAACAATTGGTCGATTTGAACCGTGCTTTGCGCGAAAAACGTCCAGAATATCAAGCTAGGCAACATAAAGTGATTTTTCTTGATGACAATGCACCATCACATCGAATAAAACAGACTCGGGAATTGGTAGATTCGTACAGCTGCGAAGCCCTCCCCCATGCGGCTTATTCACCAGACTTGGCTCCACCTGACTACCACTTATTTTCATCAATGTGGCACGAACTGCTTAGGAGCATTTCGATTCGTACGAAAATGTGAAAAAATTGCTCGATGACTGGTTTGACTCAAAAAACGAACAGTTTTTCTCACGAGGCATTCACAAATTGCCAGATAGATGCGAAAAATGTGCAGCTAGCAATGGCCATTACTTTGAAGATTGAACGTATAACCTTTTTTTTTTAAATAAACGTGTATTTTCTTAAAAAAATATTGGTTTGATACCTATACACCTGGTAAGAGATTTTTCGAAATCATTTATTTTTGTTATTTATTTTCCAGATAATTTTTATTGTGCTTTAAAGTGTTTTATTATAATTTTCAATTACAAAATATTTATGGAATGTTTTTAACATAAGTGGTAAAAAGTGGTTTTCTCATTTTTCCTCTGGCTTATTTTTATATATGCGAAAAATGGTAATTCAAGAATTTAGGAACGGAATTTTAATTTAAAATTATCACCGAACTGCACATAACACAATTGAGGATATGATAACATATGACATATTACACAAAAACAGAAATTTCAGTAAAAAATTGTACTTTACTAGTTGTAAAGAAGGAATATGTTTTTCAATTTGATGATGATATTTTTAATCTTAAAAATAATTGTAATACAAAAATCTTTGTATCACTCAGATTATTTGATCAATTTTGTTACATACTGTATTTATTTGTGAGCCAACACTCTGCTACATGTAAAATAAATCAAATATAGAAATACTTTGGTGTCATTCTTTCGTAACCTCCCTTCCCTTCCCTACTTTCTTTAGAGTTTTATCCAAGTGTTTCAAGTTTTATTACTGGAAAGTCTTCAGGTGTTCGGTTTGCAGCACAAAATCACTTTGTGAAAATTTATTTTATAGCCCGAAAACGCTAGTTTGTAAATTTAGAGCGATATCTCCCGTTTTATAAATTAATATACTAGATAATTTGCTGCGAACAGCTCGGCCTAGGCTGTCCATTGGATGTTGTGCCATTAAAAGAAAATAAGAAGATAATTTGAGATTTAAATATCCCGCGAAACTACCAATTCTCACAGAATTTAAATAATATTGTAAATAAAGAAAGATATTTATTTTATTTATGTATTATTAGCATTTTTATAATAAATTTTTAATAACAATTTTTCATAACTTTAAAGGAAACTACATATTTTAAGCAAAGCTATATATAATAAAATCTTTCAACTACAAAGCTCAAGATTCAACATTATATTTCAATCCTTAAGCGAATATTAACTAAAATTAAACCACCGACTACTAAATCATTACAGTTAAAAGACTTGCGTGAATTAGCTCAACAAAGGACAACAAAGAAAATTTAGAATCTCAATATTAACCAACAATAAGCGAAATGCCACAATTAATTCTCACCTCATTTTCAACACTCGATGAATTAATTTAAACAACACGGTACAGAAATGTTGAAGTTTATGCAAATAGAGAATTAGTTAAATATTTACATATGTATGTATGTAGGTATGTATGTAGTATATGCAGCCAAGTATGACAGCAAACAATAATATCAACACCGGACAACGTATGCATTTGTTGGTATGCATGCATTAAAGCAAATGTGATGGCAACAGTGTCAACTTAATGCAACAATTCAAAGAATCATCTACATACATAAATAAATATGTGTTTGAGTGTGTGTGTGTGTCTGTGTGTGTGTATTTGTATTAATCACGGGAAGGAAGAAGAATTATTCCATATGCGTAAAAATACTTAAACTACGCAGACCAAATCAGCCAACCATGCATATCTACCTATTTAAAATATTTATATACGAGTGTGTAGGTAAGTGTGCATGTTGGACAAAAACAAAATAAAAAAAACAAAATTGTGTTTTAAAGCTTCCGGTTAGAGCTGTGTTGGACTTAGAAGAGAATTACTACGCTTACAAATGGTTAGTGGATATACTTATTTGTATAACTACTAAATGCGATCGTACTTATGTACTTCCCCCTTTTATGTAGTTGGTGTAACTTTTTAACTAAGGCTACAGACGCACGATCGCCGACACTTTGACGCGCCGGTGAACCTGAACAACAGCAGCAACAACTAAATACATATTCGTACTGACTTACTCGTACATACAAGAACAGTCCAACACTTTGCTGTCGGAAAATTTAAAATTTTTATTTTATTTTTTTTATTTACTACTTGATTCCCTTGTACATAAAATACAATGAGACTGAGTATGGGACTGAAGTGAACTGGAGAGAATATTCTGAAAGCGGCGGCAATGTTTAAATAAGTATATTAAATTGGTTCTTGGTGCTGTTGTTGTTGTTGTTGTTGTTGTTCTTGTTGTTGCTGTTGTTCTTGTTGTTGTTGTGGTTGTTGCTGCTGCTGCTGCTGGTTGTTGGTACAAATGAGTCATTGGACTGTATTTTAAATTAACAAAAACAACAACAACTACATCAATAATAACCCGCCAGCAATAGAATGGGAAATAATATTTACCTAGAATTACATACATACTATATGGTAGATACTCGGTACCCTCTCAAGCGAGTACCGTCAGCAGCAGATGCGCTGCGTCGCTTGCAACAAGTTAGTTGCTCTGGCTACAGCAAAAGCATACAATGAAATACACACATGGGTAGTTAATCAAACCATGGTAAATTAAGCTAAGAGGATTACTAATGCGAACAAGTGTACATATAGTAGTAGTATTTACTATGCGAAAGGAGGAAGGGAAATGGCCCAACCAAATGAAAATGCGCCCTTTTTTGTTCGTCTTTGTTCGTTTCGTTCCTGATCTTTTGATTGCGCAAGCGTAAAGCGCTAAAGAAAAACGTGCATCGCGATTAAAAAAGCATTGCGTCAAAGAAGATGAAGAAAAGCAGCAGCATGAAATATGTTGTTGTGCTGTTCTTTGCTGTTTGAAAGCAGAGCGTGTAAGAATTGTGTATGTACTATAAAGTGGAGATTAAGGGATTCTCTACAATGGCTAGAGTATAACCATTTGGTAGTGCTTATGTATAAATATTCCCATAAACTCTATTGATCTTTACGCTGTTTTTTGTTGTTTTTTTTTTTTTTTTTTTTTGTTGATTCTCGATACTTCGATTGCGTGATATTGTGGTATTGGCGCCTAGTTAATGTACCATAAAGTCGCATACAAATCTCTAAATACATACTACATACATAATAACATACGAGTACATATTTAAATTCATAAATTTTCTTATAATAATAACTTAAATGCAATAATTACATGTTTACATATCTCTATCTAAAAGTAATAAGCCTCTCTACATGAAATGCACTTAAGCATTCGCTGTCTTCTGTGACTGCTTACACAAGCGTGCGAGCTTTTAGATGATTGAAAATAAGCAGAGGTTTCCTAGAGGAACAAGCAAGAAATTGGAATCGGTAGGCAGCCATTTTTCTTACTATCATGTCAGCCGGTTGAGAAATCTTAATTCAAATGTGCGAAAAATCCTTTTTGGCACTTTGCAGAGAAATGTTTTAAGTTTTCATTTAATTATTATTTCTGTCTAAAATTGTTCACCATTCAAAAGAATGGATCAAAATTTGATGTAGTATGGGTCGAAAGGAAAATGCTGCCAGTTTTCTAGTCAAGTCTCTTAACAGGGTTAATGGTGTATTACATTAAACACCTTTCCATGTGTAAATGTATGTGTGTATTTGCAAGGATAATTGCCTAACAAATTACTTCGGTAATGAGTTTAACTTTTAAGAGATATTCTGGAGTTAAGAAGTAATATTAATCGAATCATTATACTCACGGAAGTTTCACTATAAAAGATAACTTTAAAATAGAGCTGGATAGTAATACCACTGCCTACTATAGAAATGGAACACTTCCAACTACAGTTTATTTCATAAATGATTTGAAAAAGTACTTGAAAACTAAGGATATTTGTTCCACTTGTGTAATCAAATATTTTTGTAGAATTATATTTCAAGAAGCTGGAATATTTCCTCGAAAGTAATTAATTGCAAAAAGGGCATGGTTGGTTTGTTCGATGGCAGCCCAGAGGATACACTTAGGCCAGGTCTGCCCATTGTGATACCAAATATTTGGACCTACAGTTTAATGCCGGTTCCGAACAGCGGTGTTTGGTTTTGCAATTGCCTGTGCCAAGTGTTGTACTTGTACACTGTCTTATAATCCTCATTCACTTCATAACGGTAGAAAAATAAGATGTATTTGCAACCACAAACCTCCTGAGTGAAAATCTAGTCACTGGAAAGTCTACCCACTAGAATATCGAGGTCATCGCAATGAGGGCACATTTTGAAATGAGCAATTCAATTCCTTGAATTAGAGAATGTAATTGTAGTCTAATTGAATTAACCCAGCTCTTATTTAAAACCCTTGTAAAAATGCAGCTTATCTATTTTTTATGAATTTGGCAAAAATAAAATTTTATTTATACACTCAAGGGAAAATCGGATTAAATTTAAGAAAAGCGGTAATAAATCAAGCCCATTCGTTGACGAAAGTCTGTTGAGCTTTAAAATTTTTAAAACTAGAACAATAAAATCTTATTTTAATAATAACGGTGTATTTTGTTAGAAATATGGATTTCAATCTGGCAATTCTTTTTTCAGAGTTGGTCTTTTTGACAGCTGACACATGATTTATGCTCAGTTTGGTTTGCTCAGTTTCATAATGAATAGACTTACTCCTGAACAACGTTTGCAAATCGTGCAAATTTATTACCAAAATAATGATTCGGTTCGCGCGAATTTCACAAGAAAATTTTGTTCAGCGACGAAGCTCACTTTTGGTTGAATGGGTACGTTAATAAGCAAAATTGTCGCATTTGGAGTGATCATAATCCACAAGCCATTGTTGAGACGCCGTTACATCCTCAAAAAGTCACTGTTTGGTGTGCTCTATGGGCAGAGGGAATCATTGGTCCATATTTCTTCAAAGATGAAGCCGGTCATAATGTTACAGTCAATGGGGAACGCTATAGAGCTATAGAGCTATGATTAATGACTTTTTCGTGACTGAATTGGAGGATGTTGATGTGGACGACCTTTGGTTCCAACAAGACGGCGCTACATGCCATACAGCCAACGAAACAATCAATTTATTGAAGGAAACTTTTGGTCAGCGCATTATCTCGCGTCGTGGCCCTGTGGCGTTGCATCCAAGATCGTGCGATTTAACACCGCTGGACTATTTTTTGTGGGGTTATGTGAAGTCGCTTGTCTATGCAGATAAGCTCGAGACGATTGACTTGGGCCTTGGAAGAGAATATTCGGCGCGTTATTACTGACATATGGCCCCAATTGCTGCAAAAAGTGGTCGAAAATTGGGCCTCTCGCTTGGAATTTATTTGAACCAGCCGCGGCGGCCACTTGCCCAAAATCGTTTTTAAGACATATCTTTATAATAAAGCTAAAATCTTGGCCATAACTTTAAATAATATGCGTTTTATTTCTTTTTGAAAACCACACTCCTAAAAAAAACACCCTGTATAATAACAAAGGTTTTATTTTAAGATTGTTTTGTTCAATCTTTAAGAATATGTGTTCTGTAGAATCAAGACCTCCCATTCTTAATTTGAAACTAAACGTACTTATTTTGAGATAGTTTTCCTTACAATTTAAGAATTCGTTCTTGATTTAAGATTGTTCCGGATATTTTGAAGAAATAAGATTTTATTTATAGTCGAAAAGTTTTTAACATGAGTTTTTTTGTTGTCCTTAAATCAAAGATTAACGAGAGTCGTTATTCACTTTAGATTTTTCGGTCTTTAACAAAAAAGAAGAGGACGTGGTACAAATAATTATGACCGAGCTTGATTTTAGACCGCAATTTTTTTCTCAGTGTTAAACAATTTTTTGTTGTCATTAGAAATAACAATGGTTATTACTATGTAGTTACGTAATTGTATATCTCTAATATATATTTGTTATATTTAGAAAGAAATGTTTACATACTTAAATTGAAAATGTGTTGAAAACCCCAGATAGATTCTAAGTACTAATTTGTACTGAACGCAAATTAATTACTACTTTTATTTTCTTTTGGAAGTACACATTTCGTTTTTGTTAGGAAAAAAAGAAAAATACACATGAAATGTGCATAAAATTTTAACATCAAATAGTTAATTATCGATGCACAGCCGTTAATAGTTGCAATTTTTTCAGTTCCTTTTTACATATCAAATTTTAAAATTTAACAGCTTTGCCTGTTATTTTACTTTTCAATTACAGTTTTACGTATACAAATTACTTTAATTTAATTAGTTGGCATGAGTCGAAGGCTTTAATAAATTAACATAGCAAAGTGTTTTCAGAGTGTACGAATATACGAAAATTATACATTAATTGAATTTTACTTCAATTTTCTATTAAATTTTGAAAGCACATGTGTGCGTAATAATAAATTGTTAAATTTATATGTACTTAGTAAAACAAGAGCAAAAGTTTGTTAAAATAAAAAATTTTAAAAACAAAAACAAAAACAATTGAAACACTTTAGCTTTAAAATTGTATACGCTGTCAGCCGCAAAAGCTGCTTGCACATAATTTAAATACTAGCTAGCTAGCAACAACAAAAAGTTGTATGCATGTAATAAACAAAGATCGCAAAAAAACTAAATGAAGCTTAAAAAACAAATGTTTGCAAATGATGACGATAGAGAGAACAGGCACATGCTTGCCGCAACGTACTATCCTACAAGTACATTTACAGGGTGCGCCATCTTCTATGTCGGTATGTGAATATTGGATAACTTAAAAAAAAAAACAACAACCGATTTCAATATATGAGGTATTTTTATTTAACTTTGTCCTTTACAATTTTTTTGGACTAGATTTTGAATACAACATCAATCATCAAATGGCCGCCGTTATTGACCTCACTTTCTCGAGGTATAGCAGTGATTTCGGCACAAATTGAATTTTGCCTTGAACTCGTCAATAATGTGACGTTTGCTGGCGTACACTTTGCTTTTCAAATAATCCCACAAAAAGAAGTACGGAGGGGTCAAATCTGGAGATCTGGGTGACCAATAAATGTCGCCATTTTTTGACACCACACGTCCAGGGAATTTTAGTTGCAGAAACTACATTGTTTGACTTGCAGTGTGGCATGGTGTACCGTCTTACGAGATCAGTAAACTTCCAGACCCTTTTCACACATTTACATTGACTGTTTCGCCTTCTCTGAAGAAAATTTTATTGTTTACCGCGCCAGAGAGTGTGAAATGTGCTTCGTCTGTCATCAAAATTTCCTTCCAAAAATCAGGTTCAGTGTCAACAATTCCAGCGATTGTTTGGCCGTATATACAGAAACAAATGCAAATCATCCTTTAAAATGTGCCGCGCGGTGACGATTTTTTTTTTATTGATTCTTTCAACACACAGGATGTACCCCTATAAATGCAGAGCATTGTGTTGAATGGAAGGAAGATTGATAGGTGGGAGGAAGAAGAGAGGGAATACAATCACACAGGACACCGATAAAGACATAGACAGCCTTTGTGGCAGGTGTTATCCCTTTACCACAAGGAACTTCAGTTTATCAGTGTCGACTATGACCGCATGTAGCGCCAAAGGCCAAGCTTTTCCCATCCACTCATGTTGTGCGTGTTATATTTATACATGAATGGTGAACGGCTCGTCGACTGTCTCCCACTGGCCCGTGTTCAACAAAGTTCGACACCAAACGACGAATAGTGTTGTCAGACGATGCTTGTTGACCACGATATTTTCGACGATATCCACGTTGAGTTTAACACAACTGAACGACTATTTTCAATGTGCAGCCTCACTATTTCGGTGCGTTGTTTCGGCGTGAAGCGGTTTATGGTAAAAAATATAAAACATAAAAGATGGCGCACCCTGTACATAATCAGGAAGTACGGATATATGGAGAGTAATTATGCTGTTGATGCTTTTGTTGCATTGTTGCTATTTTATTCAAATCATTGGTTGCACATATGGAACTGGGAGTATAGATTAGTGATGCTCAGAATCGAATTTGGTAATACTGCTACTGCAGAAGGTAATAACTAGAGAGAAAATGGTAAGCCTTTCGAGAAATATATTATAAAGAAAATAATAAAATTCAGAGAGAGAGAGAGAGAATTACAATTCGATTTTTACTCTCTCAAAAATCAACACAGAAAATAAACTGGCTGCTTCACCCTCTCTTTATATTTCTTGTGAGCATCTTGTGAGTAAGGAAATATATGTGATTGGTTGACTCATTATAGCCCCACGTATGTATCTAATTGATCCTCGCCACGAAAATGCAATTATGCTGGATAAAATACAATTCCTTAGACGAGAGGGGGGAAAAGTGCAATATTTTATGCTAGCCAGGCAAAAACCTGGTACAATGAGACTAAAACATGCTATATGCGTTCATTGATTGCAGTTTGGATTCTCTCAGAGAAAAGTTGCTGGAAAGTTGACGTGGCACCTTTTTCTTTCTTTTAATGGCACAACAGTCCATGGCCTAGGCCAAGCTTCTCGCATCCGTGTTACTTATGTTTGTGTATGAAAATCTACAGCCTTATGTCGAATTCGAACGGGGAAGAGAACACATTGTTTTAGTAAAATTTTCCTCTTAGAGGTCAAATTTTTCATTGCCTGCCAAGAGGTGGTGCATGTGCCGAGATTTGAATCCGTGATACTCTACTCAGCAGGGTATCGCAGTACCAACTCAACTACGACACGGTGACTACATAGTAACTACATAGTACGACTCTCAAAAGAAATACTCGACATTTCTGCCCCGTCACTGCTAAATACAAACATACGCACATAAAGTGTTGTTGGGTGTGTTTATTATGATTGCTCGTGTTTTTTGTTGTATCTACATACGAGCACATACATAATTGCTATTGTTTTCATTTTGTTGCTGATTGTTGTTTATATTTTTAATGCGGCTTCAATGAAAATAAACAACATAATCAAATGAGCCCATAATAATGATAATTAAAACATAACAAATATGTACTTGCTTCAATAAATACCATATATGCAAGCAACACGACAGAATAACTTAAGTCGACTTAAGCGAAATTTGAGTTATACCACTCTTAATATTCCCATTTATCCAAGATACTTTTCTGACCTACCCACATTTTAAAAGAAGGCTTAAAACCGACGTTATATCAATTTCAATAATTGCTTTTACTTCAACGGCCACGCAAAGCATCAACTTAAAACTTCAATTTACTCAAAACTATTTTTTTCGACATAAGCTACTCAGTCAAATTGCTACAGATACTCGTACAAGTTAAATATGAAAGCATTTTGAGTGCTCCAAACAATAGCACTTCGTTTCAGCAATATTATGTTGCATTTCTGCTAGTACTTGCGCAATCGTTGCTATGGCGGCAATTGTGTGAATGTTTGTAAGTTGAAGTTGTTTCGGTGTTGCATTTACAAATTTAGCATAGTTAAATATGAAAACAAAGCGGCTACAATTTATAGTAAGTATTGCAAAATATTTTAAAAGGTTTCTTCCCACGCCATTTCGGGTGTTTTGTACGGAGATTCTACCGAAAGTTGATACTATTTTATATACATATTGGAATTGGTTGTCGCTTTGGTTAGGCTTGATTTATTTACTTTTCATCTTTTCGAAATATCGAATCAAGTGAATCTAGAGGTTATAAAAGGGGTCGCTGAAGAAAAGCTCTTTATCTCTACGGAAACTGCAATGCCTTTCATATTTAATAATAATCTACAAAAATATGCAAAATTTTATAATTTTTGGTAAGTAAAAATAATCCCGCCCAACAAAATAATACTTATTGAAACTTTTCGAATTAAGTCTTTTGTAGCTTCTTACATAGTATTTTGCTTTGGAGATTTTCTATTTGAATGGTTTGTGAATGAGTATATTCGAATCATTGCTTGGACTAACTGAGAAAGTTTCCTAGCGATCTACGGTTTACGTCCTGAACCTACTTGATTCATATCGACGAAGAATCTGTTAACTCAGCAAAATAAGCTCCTTGCTTTAATAACAATGCTCTAAAAAAGACTCAGAAAAATGTTGATTTGATAGGTAAACACCTATGTTGTTAACCTCAGGCGACTGAGAAGGATAGTGAAAACCTCAGTTTCTCGAAAATAGTTATGCAATGCTCTAAATGTAATGTGTGATTGCATTCCCTCTCTCATTCTCCCTCCTTCTTCCTCTCGCCTATCAATCTTCCTTCCATTCAACACAATGCTCAGCATTTATAGGGTACACCCTGTGTGTTGAATGCATCAATAAAAAAATTAAAAAAATAATGTGAATGTGCTACAATTTTTGCACATAGCATCAAACGTCACTGTGAAGTAATCAATGATTGAAGTTAATAATATTTCCCTTAGTTCAATAGTATTTGTGCTATTGATACAATAGTTTTCACATTAACGTATTTTAATAGCAAAAATATTGCATTGAAATAAAAATTCTATTATAATTTTATGCAACTTTGTTCTGAGTGCATAATTTTAAGCCCGCAATGATTGCACTTCAAAGAGCTTCGGAGCATCGCAGATTTGTTTCTACTCTCCTATTCTCTCACAAAGAAAGTGTGCTACAGTGTGAAAATGCGCCAGCATGTCGGTCACTGATCAGTTTCAGTTTCTGTTTTCCTTTTCACTTTTTGCTGAAATGTTGCCATTATCGAAAATTACACTGTGTAACAAACACATAAAATTTCAATTACTTTACCCGAGACATTCAAATACTGCATACTCGAAATTACTCAAACCCCCTCAAAATCTAGACTTAGAACCAAAAAACGTATTTTTGGGAGGTCCATGTATACATATACTAAGTCATAACGTCGTTTGTTTTTACCCAATCGATAAGTATCCTTTATGAAAGAATCCTTTTTGAAAAATATTATAATTTCCAGTCACACAGCGTTTTTAATTTATAAAGATGAATGACATTTCCATGCCAAAGATGTGCAGCACATATAAATGAATGGTCGAGAGTAGGGTGTCACTTTCTTTCAATGTCAATGTTAGGGAGCTAAAAAACATATGTAAATTTAAAAAAATGGAATCGATAGTGCGGCACTTGGTTGATGAATGCTGCTTAATTATTCATTATACTTCGGTATTGAGTTTGAGATTTATCTGTGAAGTGAAAGTATGTCACACTATTACTGACTGTCGTAGCATTAAAGATTTGATAGAGAAAGAAACGTGCACTCACATTTTAGGCATTTGTACTGGCTTCCATTTCGAATAACTTCGTTGAAATTACAGAACTTAAATTAGAAAGTCTGCTTTCATACCTGAGCCGCTTGAGATATTCAACTACATACATATATTAAGATGTCACGTTCTCGGGTTTTAAGAACTTAATACAATTTGTGTTGCCATATTGTAAATCGAAACTGTCTCTCTACCAACTTACAATATGTATCGAAAAACCAGTAAACGAGTATGTGTCTACACATCAACTTACCTAAGTCTAATAGGAAATACTAAGTAATCAAAAAAACGATCGTGCCATAGGTGGTGACTTTTGATCCTCTCACCTTCAACAAATACAACTAAAATCTTTATTATATGCAACTGATTATGAAAACTTAAATCGCACTTTTTATACTTAGTATAGTACCTTCATATTATTCTATCGAATGGGAAATGATTATTTAAAAAATCCTCTTAAAGTGATTGTAAAGGGGT
The DNA here is from genome assembly GCA_958295655.1 of Palloptera scutellata. Lineage (NCBI taxonomy): Eukaryota > Metazoa > Arthropoda > Insecta > Diptera > Pallopteridae > Palloptera > Palloptera scutellata. Next base: position 122,926,277 of record OY282449.1, read on the forward strand.
TTTTTTTTAGAAGTGTGGTTTTCAATCTGTCAATACTTTTTTCGGAGTTGGTCTTTTTGACAGCTGTCACTTGATTTATGCTCAGTTTGATTTGCCATTTCAAGAGTTGAAGCCGAACGACCATCAAGCGCGTCGCGCGTTCGTTGAATGGGCCCAAAACGAAATGGCCACCGACTTCACAAGAAAATTTTGTTCAGCGATGAACTCACTTTTGGTTGATTGGGTACGTTAATAAGCAAAATTGTCGCATTGGGAGTGCTCATAATCCACAAGCCATTGTTGAGACGCCGTTACATCCTCAAAAAGTCACTGTTTGGTGTGCTCTATGGGCAGAGGGTCCACATTGGTCCATATTTCTTCAAAGATGAAGACGGTCATAATGTTACAGTCAATGGGGAACGCTATAGAGCTATGATTAATGAATTTTTCGTGCCTGAATTGGAGGATGTTAATGTGGACGACCTTTGGTCTTTGGTTCCAACAAGACGGCGCTACATGCCAACGAAACAATCAATTTATTGAAGGAAACTTTTGGTGAGCGCATTATCTCGCGTCGTGGCCAAAAGCTTGGCCTCCAAGATCGTGCGATTTAACACCGCTGGACTATTTTTTGTGGTTTTATGTGAATCCGCTTCTCTACGCAGATAATCCCGAGACGATTGACGCCTTGGAAGAGAATATTCGGCGCCCCAATTGCTGCAAAAAGTGGTCGAAAATTGGGTCTCTCGACTGGAATCGAAATCGTTTTTAAAACATAATGGCTAATCCTTATCTTTATAATAAAGCTAAATTCTTGGCCATAATAATAAATTATATGCGTTTTATTTCTTCTTGAAAATCACACTTCTAAAAAAAAACACCCTGTATAAATTCTTTGTATCGCTAAGTTGCCACTACTGTCCGCTATCCTGAGGTGAGATTTGAGAGTGAGCTGTCTTTTAGTTTGTTTAGTGTGCTCGATTTTGTCAGTTCATCTCAAATGTGTTTTGCGATTTTTCAATGAACAAGATTATTGAACAGAAAATATTTCTCAAATTTTGTATTGCAAATGGAATTTTGTGTGCCGAATCGCTGAAAATATTAAAGTGGATCGTCTTTATCAAACACACGTGCACATGAGTGGTACAGTGTATTCAAAAGCGGTCGAGATGTGGTTTAAGATTTGCTCTAGCTCTGGTCGGTAAAGTTAACTATTTCTTTGATTATCAATATCAATAATAACTAAAGGATATTATTTGAGCATTATGCGGCGTTTGAGAGAGGAAATTCATCGAAAAAGACGACGAAGTTTGTGGAAAGATATCTCATGGATTTTGCAACACGACAACGCTATCATTGTAAACGAATTTCTGGCCAAAAATTAAACAAAAAATCATCGCACTACCAACTACGTCACAGCGACCACTTATTGTAGTTACAATAATTAAAATCAAATAATAATTTCACATGCATGCTTGACTTATTTAAAATAAACGCACCTAAATGAAGAGACATTTAAAAAGTTGTGTAAGTACTTATGTGAATAAACTACATACTCTTTGTTATAACAAAGCAACTACAATTTTATTATTTTTAACACATTTCAAGGTAGCTATAACGAGTATAAAAAAAAAAAATTACTAAAATAAGTTCAAAACAAAAGTTTACACTCAATAAAAATTGCATGAACTATTCAAATTGATGCCATAAAATAATTCTTTCAACACTTTCAATTTCCATACGAATATAATAAATTAAACATTTTTCAAGTAAAGCATTAATATCTCAGAAATAAAAGAAAGAAAATACTTAAAAACAACAATAATGTGGAAATTTTAATATTTTTTGTCAATCTACAATTTGCCCCACTTCATGCACACACGCTCACCACACACACTAACCCACAGAACAAAGTCAAAATTCTATGTGGGTGACCCCCAAATAAAGTCACACATTTGCTCGAAATGAAACGGAGCGAAGCGTTATAATTTCTACACTTTTCATTTTTTATTTTCTTACTAAATTAACTTAAAATTAGGTGCAGCTTCTTTATGATTTATTTAAAAGTTTTTTTTTATTTATTTATTTTTTAAATAAATAAATTTCAATGTATCGCGCATCTTTGACACCTACATAATTCTCATTCATTCATTGAAAGAAATTTACGAGCTTAAAAGTGAAAAGTCTCAAGCCAAATTTGGGTTGAATTGATTTGTTTTTCAGGGTGTTTGTTATTTTTTTTTTTAAATTTTGTAACACTTTCTAACTCAGATAATAATTTTAACTTTTGGATTGTGTTTTATTATGAATTGTATTAACCCAAATGGAAATATTTTAAAAATTTAATTCTTCTTACTTATTTATATGGTAACTAACTGGCTAAGGAATTAATTCCAGCAAATTTGTTCAAGTCTGATAAACATTTGCGTTCTAATGCACTCGTTGTTGTCCGCTGTAAAGTAATTACTTTTTAATTTAAAATAAACTATTTTAATTTATTAGCTGTTTTATTTAGTAGATTTATTATTTTTGTTTTGTTTAGTTAAAGATTCTTGGCTTATGAGGAATATTCTGGTGCCCTCTTCTCTTTCAATCAATTCAAACTGCCCGCGAAAGAACATTTGTGTTATTCTTATAGAATTCTTGAAAGCAAAAAGATTAAGACAAGAAGATTTGAAAGTGATAAAAGAGGAGAGATGTTAAAAAATAGAATCTAGTTAGATAAAAACATCGAAAGCAAAACAAGTAACCAGATGTATACTATATACGAATACATATGTGTTATCATGTGTGGCAGTTCATCGTTTATATGAACGAGTACATTCCTACTAATTTTTAAAAAATAACAGAGACATCAAGTTCTTGCCTTTTAATCAAATAAGCAATATTAAACAATACAATCCAGATCATCTATGTAATATGTATGTAGTTAGAGCTGAGTTTCTTTACTTACATTTGCCACTCTCCAGTTCAATTGGCTTATCTTACCTTTAGTAAGATACTATGTATTACTATTTCCTTCAGATATTTGTGTTCTTCTGTGTGAAAAATCCACATGGGTTCTGGAATCATAGACATACAAATGTTCTATTGTTTTTGATACACACGGACTGTGTGGCATCAGAAACATTATTGTGCATAAAAAAAACAGATACCTGCAGTACACAGATAAAAATATTAGAAAATATCAAAGGTAGTACACAGACTTTTTAATATGATTTTTATATTTTTTGTCGTAGACTGTTGCAGACTGTTTTCAAACAGAAAAATATCCAAAGTACCTGCTACTGCCGAAACCGGAGATGGGGAAGTTTATGGTAAAAAATTCCTCTTTTTAAAATATTCTGGTATAAATTACACAACCAAAAGATGATATTGTTTAAAAAATTGTATTCTTAGCAAAAATACTTATTTATTTTTATAAAAACCCATTAAATATGTACTATTTTCACGTTAAAAAATATTTAAAAATGCTTCACGGATCAAATATGAAATTAATCAATTTTGTATCTGGGGAAACAAATCAAGTGTGTATCTGGAAACAGCAAGCAAAGTTAATCGAAAGCTGATGTAGTGGAGAAATTGTTTAATTTATGTTTACAAATAATCCTTAAAGGCTTACGATTATGAATATGTAACTCAGTTCATCGTAAAGTTGCCAACTATCACGTATCGATCTGTTATATGAGCAGTGCATGCAATCGATTACCAAAATCGTAACGCAGTGTGGAGTACCATCTTCAATTGATTATTTAAGTCACGTTACGTTATGGCACGTTATGTTACGTATGCATAATCAGACACTAAAAGTAGGTAACTATGTAGATTGCGATCTATTACCACTGTGTTTCATTTGAGGCTCTTTAAGCTTATCTTCTTTCTAGAAGTAGCTCTTTTCAGAGAACAGCTATTTTCAGGAGTCGCTCGGATTGGAAAGCACTGTTTATAGGTGTATTCACGCAGTAAACTAAAACGAACAATGGATTAAACGGAATAGGGAGTTGCTACAGACACTTTGCATTTTGTACTCGAACAGTAATAAATGATGACACGTTTGCTTGTCCCATATAATTTAGATGAAATCACACAACAGGCCATGGAGGGCCTAGGCCGTGCTTTTCGCATCCACTCATGTTGTGCGTGTCATATTTGTACATGAATTGAAGGGACCTACAGTTTTATGCCGAACCCGAACGGCGAAGTGAAAAGCTTTTCATAGCAATTTTTACTCTTGTAGGTTTGCCATTGCCTGCCAAGATGTGGTGCCGTGTAAAAAAATTATATTTTCTACTTTTTTTTAATGTTTTTTTATTTTGCCTGTGCCGAGATTCGAACCCCGGACACTCTACGTAGCAGTCCAACGCATTACCACTACGCCACAGCGACCATCTATCTCTATTTCTATCATTTCTCATTTTCTTAACAAGAGCAATATTATTCTAAAATCGACAACTTCAATAGAAATCTACCGTTATTAATAGTCGTGTAGCTCTTGCAAAAGTTGATGCGACTATAATAGTGCTGGTTTTCTCTCTGATCCGAGAACAAATACGTATCTCTCAGTGCTCCCTATGAAGTATAAAAGCAATTTATTACTTCTTCTTGGAGCTATCAAAATTTGCGCAATTGGGATAACTATTATTTACGTAGCAGAGCAGGATAGCTTTTATTCTTATTGTTTTTGCCATCTGTTCATGTTTTGCCATATTTTTTTTTTATCATATTGAGCCCGGCCATACGAGAACAATTACGCAATGAGCTAGTTTTAGTCTCTTGCACTAGATTATTGGCTGGCATAAAATATTGCACACACGTTTTACGCAACATGATTACACTCGTGTGGCCAGGCTCATTTAATTTTCCATCCAATTCTCGTTGCCTTCACAAAAATATTTTCATTTTGGATCTGTGTTTCGAGCAACTCTCAAACGGAGCCTATGTCTGGTGATCAGATGCCAGCAATTATGTACCCTGAATGAAACCTTCCGAAGGAGAGTGTGTGAAGGAAGTATTTAACGTTTTCCAGTAAAAAAAATGCTAATAATAATAAATTAACTACACAAGAAATGAATTCAATTTAATAATTCAAGGGGAAAATACTTTTATTTATATTTAAAATTATTTATATTTTCTTATGGACCACAATCAGACTTCACAAAAGCGTGATTACAGACGATGCCAACCTTCCAAAATGTTGAATGTTTCGCATTCCATATAAGTATAAAATCATTGCATATATAATATCATTTGTATAATTTTTTCCATTAGTTTAGAGTCAAATAAATACTTTGCATAACGATCCAAATGAGGTTATATTCCTTAAAATGATTCATTCAGTAAAAATGATTAAGCTACGTTACAAATACTGACATAGTAAGCGTGAAAAAGTTTCACAGCTATTTCCTGCAGTAAAGCTGATTTCTTTTTTCGCAATTTCCAATATTGTAGTAAGAAGAAATCTTTTGGAAATATGGAAAATGCAGCCGTGCTTTTAGTTTCGTAAAAAACAGTGGTAGCCAGCACGGTTTTACGCGAGACAATTTTAGAGATCACATGTACCATGCTCACTTTCACCGAAAAAGAGTTCAGCTGAACAGCTGTGCATGTAAGGGTGGCAATCACAGGAATAATATAACCCAGTACTTGTTCTTTTTTTACTCTTTACCCAAGAGCACTACCAAGAATTCCATGTTATAATTACTCCTAAGATCAGTGAGTGAGCCTTGTCTCAAGAGAGCAATTATGCTGCTTAAAAACCGAATTTCTGACATGAAACGGGGAAAACATGTGTAAAATATTTTATGCTGGATAGAGACGCGGTGGAAAGAGACTAGAACATGCTATATGAGCAATTGCTCTCGTGTAGCTAGGCTCATTATGGCTAACTATGTATGTTCATGAGTAAAAAACTCTCCGCTTCGAAGCTTTCACTCGCTGCTCTACATAGACATTGTCATGCTAAAGTGCGAGGATTAAGACTACTTCAGAAATTTCGGCAGTTTTGCAAACTACTTAGTTTCAATAGCTATAGTTTGTATTTACTTATTTGATTTGAAACATTAAGTAATAAATTTTCAAAATAAATAAATTAAACTTCCGTTAGTGTTTGAGCAATTAAAACTTACTTACTTTTGCAATTTATTAATCCACAACAAGTTTGTATCATTAAAATTTAAGTACAACAACAAGAAACATACAAACAAATTGATATAGAGATTCTTTGTGTTTCTGCTGCTGCTGCTGCGTCTGATGCACTTGAAATGTTGTTGTTGTTGTAGTTGCACACAAAAATATACGTATAAAATTATTAATTTTAATCAACAACACACACAAAAAAAATATAATAAAAAAGGAAAAAACGAGACGTCTACAAATTAAACTGGGATGACATCAAGGAGAGAGTACGCTAAAGAATGACAACAGAGTGGGGAGAATTGCTGTTCTGTGTGCATACGCTCTTTGATAACTGCTATTGCCTCTTTCTATTTGTTGTTGTTGTGTTTTTATTGCATTTGCTGTTGACTGATAATAATATTTCCACTCGTTGTTGTTGTTTTTATTCTTATATTATTGCGGTATATCCGTTTTCCATAAAAGACGCAAATGTATGACAATAATTGTTTACAATTTACATACAGTGGCACAGATTGCCTAAAGAAAATAACAAAAAATATTTCTTTGGTTTTTTGTATCTTTATTTAATTTTTAATCACACTTTATTATAATGATCACTGATAACAAATTCGTATATTTTCTTCGAATATTATTGTTTTTATTAAAATTTCTTTTTTTTTTAATTTTTTTTTTTTTTTTAAATGGTAAAATTTTATTTTATGAAGATTGCGCACATTTATTTCAATATTTTATTTTGCTTTGACTTTGATATATACTTCATTTATTTATTTTTAAAATATATTTTCTTTATTTTCTATTTTTTTTTTATATGTACAATTTCGATTTTTCACTTTGCGCTTTTGCAATAAATTCGTAATTTAATTGCCATTTCGTGATGGTTTTTCTTTTTTTTTTTGATTACACTCACTCAAACTGTGTTGATCGGTGATAATAAAATATTGACAAAAATAAAAAAAAAATCTCGCAAATATGAGAGCACTAAAGTTAACTTTTTGTTTTTGTGAGCATTCACCTCTTTTTGTTGGTATCGTCCATTCGAAACGGTATCTCGCTATTGACTGACGAGACTCTAAAAATTACGACAACAAAACAAATGAATTTCACACACTTATTTCCCCCATATGTTGATGGTGACTGCGACGCGTTGCTGCGTGCGTAGCGATCCGCTCAGCTATGCTCTCCCATTTTCAACACAGTGCTCTCCCATCTTTAGCACTGTACTCTATAACACTCTGCTTTGGGCCCTCGTCGCTAGGTTTGAAGTTGTTGCTATTCTGCCGCAACTGAGGCGCTGCTACTGATCTGATCTCTCTGCTGGTTATGTTCTCTGCTACTGCTCTGCTGATACTCTGCAGTTTTGTATATTGCTCTTTGTTTACAACTTTGTGTACGAAAGAATGAATAATGAAAGTCGTTTTCTCACCATCCTCAACATCCATCAACAACAACATACTCCTAAGGCTGTGGTTATATTCAAATTATACTCGGCGAACACCATGCAATTGTTGTTGCCCGAACACGAAAAACGAGCTTTTACTCACTCTCACAGCGAACACGATATGCTGGGTGAAATGTACACCGAGCACGCCGAGTATTCAGGGTGTCAATGAGTTATTTAATGTATGTAAAATAGGAAAACACAAGGAAAACATGCAAACCTGTACATCACTATTCATATGCAGAAAAGCGAAGCTGCGTTTGTTTTTTGTTGTTAGTTTTTAAAAGTGAATATTAAATATATTATTCATAAAACTATTGAAGAAAACTCATATTATTTTCACAACTTTTCAATTATATTATTAATTGCACTCTGCATATTGATAAAATCGTTTAAAGTTTCTGGTATATCATTTAGTGTTGCCTTTGCGAACAATATAGTATTACAAAAAAAACTGAATTTCGACAAAAAGCAAATCTGTACCGAACACCAATGTAACCACTACACCGAGCACGAAAGTAAAATCTGATGTATTCATCGAACAGCGAACACCAGTATAACCAGCACCTAAGGCAGCACTACATCAACAACTGACTTCAGTGAGTGTCTGTTTAAAGCTGAAGTTAAAAAGTTGCAGTCAAACCACAGTGCGTTTCGTTCGTTTAATTTACCTTCTCTCTTACGTTGATGTTTATTTTTGTTGTTATTGTTCTACCATATGATCGCTCACTAGCTGCACGTTGTTATTGTTCAGAAAGAAGAACGTTCAAAAACAAAGACAGATCGTAAAATGTTGATAGCGTTAGTTTTGCAATGTAAAATGTTGCTGCAACATGTTGCTTATATATCACTACATTGTGGGGTAGCAGATATCAAAGTGAAAATCACGTTTAAGTAGCAAGAACGTTTCTAAGGTATACCAACTAAAGAAATTAGAACCGGATGAATTAGAAAAGAATAGATTCTCTTTTTTCTCAGCAATTCAAACAGAAAATAATCCTAAATATCTATTATCTCGACCTACATACACACAAAAATATATATGCATACAAAATTCAATTTCCTCATTAAGAGATGAGTAGATATGTATACAGATATAAAATAGTATCTATCTATCTATGAAGTATTTTAAAATAATATTTTCTGAAAGCCAAGAGGGTTTAAAATTTTTAAAATTCATTAAAGTATAAAATAAACAAAAATCAAATCAAATTTGCTTTATTTCAATCTGTACCATTACAAGAACTGACACTTAAGGCATAATCTTAGCATCATAATGATCATTATCATCATCATGATCGCCGTCATCAGCATCCCCCATAATCAATTCTGCAATGCACTTAAAATGCAGAATTGCCCCACAAAAATTTAATTTCTGCTGCTGATACTTTTAACTTGTTGTTTACACAACAAATGCATGCATTCGAGACAACTTGAAGAGGAGAGTAAGTATGTAGAGGGAATGCCCAAGTAGTAATGAGAAACAAGAGGAAGGTAAAGATTTAAAAACTCATATATTTGTGTGGAAATTTTTTTTAATTTTTTCCAAATTAAAATCTTTCACAAAAATACAAAGAACAACAATGACAAGAACAATGCAGCAGCAATAACATTGCATTCATTGAGTGTTTTTGAATCATGGCAAGAATATGCACGCTTTTCTGTGTTTCCTTGATGATTTTCTTGTATAAACACTAAAAATACTACTAAAAATAAAACAACAACATCAATACCATCAACTCAAATATAATTGATACCTACATATATTTAATACAGTCCATTAAGTGAAATGTTTATAAATATGTATGATGAACATCATACTTTGGCACTCGTAAATGAAGAGCGAAAGTGAGTGACTTTATTTTGATGTTGCTTTGATATTGAACACTAAAATTATCAATAAAAGAAATGATTTAAAACACTTTTTGTTAGAAAAATAGAAATCTTATGGAAACTGAAATGTACTACAGCAACATAGATTAATTTTTGAATCATGAACATGGTGTAGGTCATTGCGTCTATCCGACGCTGAAACCTTTTCCTATTCAAAATTAGTCTTTATTCACTAATGAGTATTTATGAGGAAAAAATTTCAGAGAATGCACTTAGAAACGTTTTGAGTTCTCAATTCGTTTTGAGTTCTCAGTGTACGATATGCTGAAAATTCTTTCTCGTAACGAGCTCTCATAGTGCTTCACACAGGCACTCAATTGGATTGTGACTGTTTTGGATATCTTATATTATTGTAGAGCAGTCTCTTTAACATAATTGCTTTTGAATAACCGATATGAAACACATTTAAATCGAAAAGATCGATAAGCTATTTACCAATTACTGGCATAGATACTCTCTTTTGGAATGTTTTTTATTTTAATAATAAATTAATAAATTTCATAAAAATTGCAAATAAATATTTCATATAATGTAAAATACATATAATGTAAAGTATAAATAAATAAATATTCAGAAATATTAAATTTTGTTCTTGTATATTTGTAATTATACTATAAACCTTCCATAGTAGTTATAGTACTCCAGTGTATATACTATACTCTGTATGACTGATATTGAAGCAAATGCAGTGTAAAATCAGTACTATTATGCTTTCAGATAATGAAAGCATAATTTACAAGTGTTACGGGGTGATTTCTGGTTATACAAAAAGGCTTAATACGAGCAAATAACGGCACCAGCTTATTTCATGATATGAATTTGCAGCAGCGAATATTTTATGAATCGAGAGAGGAGATAAATTACTAGTTAAAATGCTACATGCGCGATTGCTCTCGTTTTACATTTGTCAACTGTTGAAAGAAAAAATTTATTCAATAGTTAAGAAATGTAAAAGGGAGCAGTAAGTTAGTCAAACCATACACAGAAAGGGAGAGAGAAATAATTCTGCAATACTTATGTTCCCATCGAGAAAATGGTTAAAGCTCTCAATTTTATTTTGTATTTGTTTCTCTCCTTGTTATTTGAACAAGTGTAGAAAAGAAAGTCAAGCTTTTGAAACTTTCAGAGGAAGAACAAATATTTCACTATTTATATATTTTCCCTTTGGTTTGTGCTAGTTAATTATATACAGAGAGAAAGAATATCCCACGATATGTACTCAGCGAAAGAGTGGGAGATAGAATATCTCTTGTTTTAGGAGACCAAAGTGAACTAAGATTTGCTTCTTGCTTTAAATCAGTGGTGGCACGGCTGAACTTTTTTTTTATGGAAATGAACCTGGTATGTGTGAAATCTAAAATGCGCTAATGCGTATGTGTTTTGTTGTGGCAACACTGCTATAAGTTTCAAGAAGAAGAGCAGTAGGTGAATCAGGTAAATGGACATATCTTGAATTGATCTCTTCAACCATCCGAAGAAAGAACAAATTTCCCAAAATATGTCTCCAATGAGAGAATCAGAATGATTCTGTGTTCTGTGTTCATCAGTTGTGTTATTAAAACTTTTCAAATATTCAGATGGAGAAAAATTATGCCACCATATTTTTTAATAAGAATAGTGAGAGAATCACATACATAGTTAATGCTCTCACTTTGTCCTTTCAAGTGGAGCACTAGATATTTTAGATATTTTGATGATGATTTGCGAATTTGATTTATGTTTGAAAAGCAAAATATCATGAATCTGATGTTGAGAGCAAATTATCCTTTGATCGTTAAAGAGAGAGAAAAAATATCGAACGATATGTTCTCTACTGTAAATTGTTTTTAAGTAGAAATTCAAAATTAAATTAAATTAACTTCTTACACTGTACAAAGGCGAGAAATTACTTAAGAAGTTTTTCGCAAAACTTTATAGACTTGACATCTTCACAATCTTGTAGCTCTTCATTCATCTCTCCCACTTCTATTGTATATTCTAGAATCCTATTGCCAACTGTATGTAAATATTGACTATTAAATATTGTTCTTTGACTTTTAACAGACAGCGATTTCGTGAGTAAATACAAATGTTACAAATATTCTGGTAAATAAGTAAATTTGAAATAAACCACATTATCACACACACATACACACACTCACACTGTTCGCTCCCTTCAAGCTTTGTGGGGTCTCACAGATACATAATCACACAATTCATTCCCACACACACACACACACACACACACACACACACTTAAACTCCTTCACTTCGAATGGCTTCAATAAATTTTGAAGCACTGTGAAAAGAAATGAAGATGCCATTTGCCGTATCTCATGGAGATAAATCTAAGTAATGGGGGTTTAATGTTAACTGTCTGTTTGCTTGTCAGCTGGACCGTCAGGCGGTATCTCGCTCTTTTATATAGAATATAATTTTTTTTATCTAACTTTACTCTTCTTGCATGATTGATGACAAATTACAATAACGTATGCAGCTCCCCTTTTCTACTCCTCCCCTTCCGTTCTCTTTCTATACTTACTCTCTTTCTTCTTTATTTACACAATTAATTGGAATGTTTGGTGTTAATTTGTTAAGGAAAAGAAAGAAACTAAATAAATATAGAAAAGATTGGAAATAATGATGAATGTGAGTGGGAAATATTTACGCGTAATTAATAGAGAAAAAAAATTCTAATGCATTCTGAGCATTAGCGAGTACGATTAGTATGAGCATGTGTGGTATAATGTATCATTTGTTATGCAAGGTCAAGAGAGCGGCGACAAAAAGAAAGGCATACTCGACTCGAGACACAAAAACAAAGTGGGGGAGATTGCTAGTTAATATGACTGAGTCTTCAAATGGAATTGAATATTTGCTTTCTAAATGTTGTTTCAATAGATTTGAGAAATATAAAATCTAGCATTCAAATCGTTTATCACTTCAAGTTAACCCATACTTTGCCAACACTTCCAGTAAGTTCATTTCAAAAGAGTGAAAATTATGTAATTGTAATTTTTAACCAACGATCAAGAGCTTATTGCTCTGGACATCGAGAAAAAAAGAGAGGTTTCAAATGGAAGTTTTATGGAAGGCTTCCAATTCAATGTCTTAGAAAGGTTTAAAGAAGTTTCTTTAATTGGTATTACTTCCACAAAGATGCTTTAAGAACGTTCTGGGAAGTTTTTATGATAAAAAACATTATTGATTTACTTCCGCTTTGCATTCTTGAGAAGGTAAGTGTGAGTTTTTTCTTTTATTTTTTTATATTATACCATTTTAATATTTTCTAAATTCCTATTTTTTCTTAATTCCAATCTACTTAATGAAATACTTGGGTTAATTTGGCTTATGAATTAATTCAGTATTTTCGGTTAGATTAATATCTAACACTTAAACCGCATATGTTGAATCTTATAGATTGTTCATGCTGAACACGAATCTAAAAACATAATTTTTTAGTTTTCGAATGTGAAATGTGAAACCAAAAAACGAAAAAGGCGAAAATAAAGGCTTTCACAATCTAAAACTTAAAAACAATAGCTTATATAATCCTGAACATCTTCAATGTTACAGCTTTCAAATATCGCTACTTTGCGATGAGTTATCCATATTTGAAGTCAGAATATTGTGAAAATTCCCATATCAGAACAAAAGAAGGCTTGCAAAAGAAGGCTTTGGAATGCCTCTTCTTCGATTAAAACGGAGGTTGGAAGGTAAATTTCAAAGCAGCTGAAAGTTGTTTGTTGACCTGCGCGGGATGGTGGGACTCATCACAGGACATAATCCATGGGGCCAACATATGACCACTATCGGCATTACCGAGGACCCGACCTGCACATCTCGTCTGGAGAAGGTGGACAGCACAGATCATTTTCTCTGCACATTTCCCGCCTTTGCCAGAACGAGATGGCGCATTTTGGGTTTCAATGTCACAGGAATGGACAAAGTTCACTCCTTCCCCTTCTGCGATCTTCTGAGATTTGTGAGAGAATCCGGAAAATTTGCGGAAGAGAGAACTTAGTCCCTCTATAAACCCTTTTTCAACTTTTCCCCTCTTTTTCTTGTACCACTTACTTGCTGTCAAGTACCCTTCTTCTTTTCCTAGGTCTTAAGTACAATGGGCTACATAGCCTGAGAGCTTGAGGAACTGTCCTGCACTCGTACTTAGGTCAGGTTCTCGGCCTGATTTAGAAGCCTTCCATTTTCTTAAGGGGTACGTACAAATCTGGACACACACACAAAATTTTACTTAGCCCACATATCTTTCGAAAGATTTAGTCACGTTACGCTCATAATTTCCTCTTTTCTCAGTGCTTCTTCAAATCAATTTGCTCTCGTGTGAGCAGGTTTAAAAAGTGCTGAAAATTTAAATTTAAAATATCTATCTATACTCTCATAGTTACTTTTACATTGTCTTCACCATCTATGAGGTGTATAAAATCCCGCTCAAATAACAATGGTTTAATGAATTTTACCGAAAAAAAAGAAATGAATTATATTTCCTCAATATATATTCGATTATTTTGCATATGGAAATTTGATTGTATTTTTTTTTTTTTTTTGGTTTCATACATATGTATGGTATATTGAATATATATTTTATTACCAATTTCGGATGTAAGTGTGTGTTTACTTTACTTTTTAAGTGCCTTTCAACAGCTTCATCTGCTTCTGTTTCATCACCTGATATTTCCTTCTTTCTTTTCGTTTCAGTCTTTGTACCATATACCATACAGCAAATGTGCATAGAGCAACCGTCATAACATTTCAATAAACAATGAATGAAAATAAAGTATTGATTTTATTTTGATATTTATTTGCCTTGCGGCAATCATACTTTTCGTTGTTTGTTCCTTCGCGCCCTGCCGGTATCTTTCTTTCCATCTTCCGTTCTCGTTATGTAAACAATTTTGCTAATGTTAAAAATATCGCGCGCGATTTTCCATTTTCAAAATATTTTCGCAAAAACAAAGCGAGAAAAATAATTTCAAATAATTAAATGTACAAAATTTCCATTTCATAGCGAACATAAAGGGAAGACGTAGAAGAAGAAGAAGAAGACGTAGAAGACGAGGAAGAAGAAGAAAACTTTTCCTTTTCAGTTTGCATGTACTTGAGTTGTTTAGTGACAGTGACGTATTCAGGCTGCTTTTAGGAGAAATTGAATATGAACCTCATTTAACGACTTTAAATAAAATATGGGAAAAGTATTAAAGAACTTCCTCCAAAAGAAGTAGAAAATTATGCAATGGGAAATTTTTATAATTATTTATTATGAGTGATTTTTACTTTATCTGGGATATTTATTATCCCATTCTTCATCTGTACTTGGTTAAAATATTTCTCAAAGAAATATGAGCAATTCTGGGAATTGTTTTGATTTACAATAAATTATGACAAAAACTACTGTCAGATCTAGAGATTAAACTTGAAGCCCGTTTTCTCTTGTTTCCTGATGAAACTTTTCTCCAAAGACGGCAGAAAAATCATGGGAAAGTTTAGTTTTGTAACAAAATCTTGGCTTGTTCCTGATCCAAGGGTTAAGTGTGGAACCTGCTGTAAAGCTCTTGTAACTTCTTCCATAATAGAAATACCATAAAATATATTAAAATGTTTAAAAGTGGATCACAGAATTGATTCATAGAATTTGTACAAGTGACTCGAAAAACTTCAAAAGTACAGTAGTTACCAATAACTTTCGGAGTGTCCTCACACAGCTACTTAACTTAACAAATATTTTCCTAAGTGACGAAAAGTGATTCACAATATTTAAAAAAAAATGACTCAAAGTGATGACTTCTAAAGTGATTCATTCAAATTTGGAATGTGCTCTCAGTAATTTCAGTTATCAGTCAGAAGGATCTAACAACGCTTTATCTCCAAAAATGTGTAGCGATAACTTTTCATAACTAAATCTCAAAAAATTACAGATGTAACTCCTAGAAATTCTAGTAATGACTCATATTAAATATAGAAATTACACCTTACTTACTTACTTTAATGGCACAACAGTCCATGGAGGGCCTAGGCCGAGCTTTTCGCATTCACTCATGTTGTGCGTGTTATATTTGTACATGAATGGAAGGGACCTACAGTTTAATGCCGACTCCGAACGGTGAAGTGAAAAGCTTTTCATAGCAATTTTTACTCTTGTAGGTTTGCCATTGCCAAGAGGTGGTGCCCGTGTAGACTAATTATTTTTTCTACTTTTTTCTATTTTGCCTGTGCCGAGATTCGAACCCCGGACACTCTGCGTAGCAGTCCAACGCATTACCACTACGCCACAGCGACCACACAAGTCATTCATAGCTTACCTGTTGTATTCGAAGTTATCTTAAAAAATGTTCGAATTAACTCACCAGAAATTATTAATATTACTCTTAGAAGTAGCTCAAAATTATTTTAAAAAGTGACTCGTACTAATTTTGTAAGAAACTCAGATTAATTTCAGAACTGACTCATAGTAATTTCAGATGGGACTCATTCGTAGCGTATTCTGTCCTAAATGATTTACAAAAGTGTCCAGAAAAAGCTCTTAGTAATTCTAGAAATGATTTATTTAAATTTTAGAAGTAACTCATAGATATTTCAAAAGATTCTCATAATATGTGAGTTGAATAGAGACTTACAATTAACATTAGATATTATTATTATTTAATAAATGACGTATAAAGGCTCATAGAAGTGACTCGTAGTTTTAGTTGTGGCTCATAGTGATTCCAAAAGTGACTAATAGCAGTTTGAGAAGGGACTCACCTTTATTTCAGAAATCATTATTATCATTAATTCTTTAAAAAATACTCTTCTCAAATGATTGATAGTGGTACCACGACAGAAATGAAGCGAAAACCTTGAAACCTTTCTCCCAATTCTTACTTATACTCTGATCAAGTTTTCCTCTCAAATTATAAGATAATTCTGCGAAACGTTTATCTGATCTGAGGATTGTACTAGGAACCTTTAACTTTAACAGACGGCATTTTTGTAATCGGACTTCATTTATGTAGTTTTACTTTGGCCAGATATTTTCAATGTTTCTTCCAGATCAGTAAACACTATAATCGTAAAACTTTTTTCGCCTTTTTCCACTAACATTATTCAGAGATATCTTGTTTTTATTTGATTAACAGCTAACAGGGACTTTTTAGTTTGGCCTACAGTTTCCAATTCTCCTGACTCCACTGCTGTCATTTCCTTCACATGGCTACTGCATTCAGCACGCTGTACTTTTCCTATAATCTTGAGGCTATCTTTCCTTGCTATGTATTTGGAAAAACTGGGCAAAAAAATGTTCATAAATCTGTGAGTGTTAGGCAAAAATAGTGAAATGCCAGGTGGCAGGGTGAGCAATTGTTTTTTTTTTTTTTTGGGAAAGTGTTGTTGGTATTAAAAAGCTGCTTATGTCCGAAAGCAAAATGTTTTTATTCTATTGAACAATATTGATTGTTTATAAGTTTATAATTTAATTCTTTAATTGTTGATCTTCTGTAGTAGTAAAAGTTATTCGTGGGGGGACGTTAGTGCGGGGGCGGTCGTCTAGTGTTGGAAGGTAGTAATTTATTATTTATGTGAGCATTTGGTGTTTGTTTGCCTTAGTGCAAAATTAAGAACTTGATTTATGAGCTATTTATTTAACGCTAAAAGTGAAGATGAAAAGGAGCAGTGAACAAAAATTGTTTGAAGACGAATTTTCAAAGTTTCTTCTTTCGTGTACTCTATATTATTTCAATACTTACAAGTAGTTACATATTATGTTAACGGGCAAATGGGTAACTACGAAACAACTAGAAGGAAGATAGTCTTGTAGAA
This sequence comes from Palloptera scutellata, assembly GCA_958295655.1. Classification (NCBI taxonomy): domain Eukaryota; kingdom Metazoa; phylum Arthropoda; class Insecta; order Diptera; family Pallopteridae; genus Palloptera; species Palloptera scutellata. The sequence goes on from OY282449.1 coordinate 122,943,513, forward strand.
TATTCCCCGGTTAATTTATACTCGCTTGGTTGGTAAAATGTACTAAAATATCTGGCTTAATTGAACCGTAATTGTAATGAGAGTGGAATTAAAAGTTTGTTTAGGGTTAATCTTTATAACAGTGTCGGGCAAACGAATACACTAAAATGCATGATTGTGTGTGTATCTGAGAGACGACGGCACTGCCGTTTTAAAAAAGTGCACAGCGAGATCTTATTTACATGAATGATGAAAGTCAACTAACATGATTTACGTTGGCAAAATTGCTCTCAAATTTCGCCCGAACTCCAATGTTCGTTAATAGTTCGTAAGCTACACGAAAAAGAGCATCGGCAAAGAATGTGAGCATATTCACATGTGAATAGGAAAATTAAAATTTTCCGACAATGCTTTTTAATCATGCACATAAAGAAACTCTCTCATACTCTCTCTTTCCAATTGATCAATCATAATCATTTATTATGATAGATTAAGGTTACAATCCGTTAAGCTGTCAATTGACCAATCAAAATCGTTTACTGCAATAGACTGAGAGAAAAATCCGTTATGCTTGAATTGACCAATCACAGTTCTTGGTTGTAATTTAGTGAGAAAACTCTTCCATCTAATCTTTAAAAATATCAACTCGGTTAGAACTACATAACTTTGAAAATTTTACAATCGGAGCGACAACACTATTTTCGAAAGCTGTTGGATAAATGAATCATAGTGGAAATTTTGAAATTAAGTCGAAATTCTTTTGTTATCTAAAATATGCGTTAATTATAGACAATTAAAACGAACACTCACCCTCTTTGCTTTTAAATGAACATAAAGTGTAAATTTAAGAAATTCTGAGAAGGTGAAGTAGGGGAGGACAGAGCACATTACGAAAAACATTACGCAAACACCAAAAATTCCAAATAAGTAGGAAACAAATAACAAAGGAAATGTGAAATACAAACGAAAAATACTTAAAAAATAAATCAATCTTAATAATTTGAAAATAAATTTTTGCTTTTAATCTTTTTCTTGAATAAAGCACGCACACACACACACGCACACAAACACACCGACACAAAATAATTATGAATTTCTGAGAACTCCTGCTGCTACATTTGGCATATCCAACAGTGTACAAAGAGTAAATTCAGCCATAACTTCTGTTGTTACTTCTTCTACATCAGCTTCTCTTTCTTCTTCTTCTACTTCTTCTTCTGATTTCACTCTCTTGCATTTGTTGTTGGTCTGCATGCTGTGTTCGTTGCTGTTTCAATGTTGGTTTTTTTTTAACTGTGGCAGCCCCACGCGTCAAGTGCGTCTCGTACACTTCACTCCTCGCTGTACCACTCGCCTCATGCGTTGATGACATATACATGCTCTCTGCTGCCACTTGTGCCACCACTTGTTTCATCGTCGTCATCATCCTCACTTTCAACTCAATTCAACTCCAACCACTTTTGAGCTTCCGCATAATGTGTCGTAATTCACATTTTATTGCCCCTCGTGCTGCTGTCACTACCAATTTCGGTTATTGTTGGTGTTGCTGGTTGATGTTTGATGGCGTTGGCGTTGGCGTTGGTCGTTTTGTGGCAGCACCCTGTATTTCGACTTCTTCTTACACTTTAGTGCTCTACTTGTTAAGCATAGAGAAGTTGCTGCTGCTTTCTTTTTCCTGCTTTAGCTTGTTTCAGTTGCTCTTCTTTATCTCCTATACATATTCCAGAGCGTAATGATGTACTCGTAGTAAATGCTACCGGAGCAGGGGCGGCTAGTGGCAAGGTATGTGAAATATGGTCAAGTGTTTCGTGTAGATTCTTTTTTCACTTTTGTGGTTGGAATCTTTGTGTGTAGGTTTATGTTTTTTTTGGTGTTAAAGAAAAGCGAAAATCAATTAAAACGCTTGTGTTGTTCTTTGTCTTCGCTTGCTTGCTGGCTGCTGCTTGCTGCTGCTTTTTAACTGAAGTTTAGTAATTCATTAAGTGGTATTTTAAATTCTCTGGAAATTGTTAATTTACTTTTTTTTTTCAAGGCATGTTTTTTTTCTTAGCATCTATCTTCTGCTTCTTTCATATTCTTTAGGTGTTTTTTTTTTCTGTTTATTTTGTTTTTTGTATCTTTAAGTGCATTTTAATTAAAAGCAAAGCTCGAAATTGTATGCAAAGCACTCAGTCTTTTGGTTGTAATCTTTTTTCTTTCCATTGCTTTTATTCATTTTGTTGTTGTTGTCTTTTATACTGATTACTTGGTCTGCTTGGTGCCAAAATGTGGTAAGTTTTTATGTTAAACGACAACAAAAAGTAATGACACGAAGTAACGCAACAGCGAAAGGTTTTCTTAAAATACCAAAGGAACGCATAATTAAGCCACATAAAATTAAAAATACACAGAAAATCTCAACTTGTTTGACTTACCATTTTTCAAAATAATAAAGGTACATTTAACTTTATACTTTAAAGCATCAATTTCTAGAACCTAGTTGACGTTACCACACAAGTAAAGTGAAATGTTCCAAACAAGAAAGTAATGACTCGAAGCTAAGGCAAGAACGTAAAGTTTTCTTCAAATACCAATTACTCTATAGACTCTAAAGTGCTTGCTGTTAATCTCCAACCGAATCGGACTGTTGAACCATATCGAACCTGATCTTTTGTTTTTTTTGCGGTTAGGCTTTTTCTAATTCATGAAAAGTTATGAATATGAATGATTTTTACATCTAAATAATAAATAATATGTTAGCATTCTTTGTAACGCTCCGGGAAAACACTTTGTGTCGAAAACTTAATCGATCACATGACTTTTAACCGAACCTTGCCAAACATGAACGCTAAGCGGAACCTTGATACTCTGCCTTATTTAACCTCCATAACCTCCGATCACTTAAAAATTTTCTTATTCAAGAAAATTAAAGAAACAAGTTTGTAATGGAAATCAAATTCATTCTATAAGTGCACTCGTTGAAGAAGATTCATCAAGAACCTGGACAGACAGTAGTTTTCGCTTAATAGCGTTATCTCAAAATTCAACATTTTTTTTCATACAAATATTTAGAAAAAATATTTATTTGTATAACGGTCAATAAAGCGAAATATTTCATAGATCAAAATGAACAAGTGAAAGCCAACTCAAACACCAAACTTGAATTAGGAACAAATATTATTGAAAGCTAAATAGTTTCCATATCTCCATGACGGTTGAATGCGATCATTTGAAATAGGATCCCCTTCGCGCTTCTCCAGCACGTTAGAGCCTCTGAGGAGCGTATTTCTAAACGAATTATTCTGTGAACAATGTTTGAAAAAGGTTTACCATAGCACCAGGCTGACCTTTTTTTGTTTTAATTTGTTATTATCTTGGTAAGTTTTAATCTAGTAATAAAACGATATCGACTTATTACGTAGTTCCAGTAATATTTTGGTTTTGAAGACCTCGATAGTCTAAGGGGAAGAGGACTGACTTTCACCCGGGAGTTTAGTGGTACGATTCCTCTCTTGGTCTGGTGGTTAATTCTCATAAAACTTCACACATTTCTACCGCTATGAAGTGAATTATAATTATAAGGAAGCGTGCAAGTACACATCTTGATAGTTAAATGGCAAAACCATCCAGTGATAACAAATTGCCACCCTAGCGTTTGGAAGCGGTGTTAAATTGTAGGTCTATCCAGTGTATATGACCTCGTTGCCCTACACTTATCAACTTAACCCTTCTCCTATCCCTTGTTTGGTCAAGTAGAATGTTTCAATGGGGACTGAATGCTATGGAAGATCAGTGGCCTTCCTGCCCACATTCAAATCTAATCTATACTAATTAAGTTTTTTGATTTGATCTGGTCAATATTAGAGGAAGAGCTCTTCGTCCAAGCTCTCGATGAACTACTTTATTTTGCTGCGCAGTGTTGTTCTCTTGATGGAGTACTGCGACAACATTTTGCCTATCGAGTTCGCCCTTGGTTTTAATATATTACAAAATGATTTTTGAACATCTCGATCACTGTGCTAGTACTTAGATATTAAGAGCACGGAGCTATTGGTACAACAACGTATACAAAAATCTTTGGTAAGGTTAAAATTAGTTTCACTACTTCTTTTTGATGGGTGTATTCTTTGGGTAAAAATTATGTGTGGGGAAATGCCGATAGTGTTTTGCAGCAGATATCTACTTGGGAACAAAGTCTGTAGAGTATAAGTATTCCTTTTGAACACTTAAATTCTATGTATACATGACTGATCAAATTCAGAAGTACGACATTACCTCTGCTTATTACAGTTTCTATTTTTTTCAATTTATTTTGGAATCCACTTTTTGGAACAACAATAAATGTTTTAAGAAATGCAACAAGCCTTTGATTGCCAAATATTATTTTAACTCACAGTATCAGAAGAGAGTTGAGAGGTTCTTCCGAAAACCTTTTTCATATATTTTTTTTATCAGGTAATCGAAGAAGTTATTTTTTGTCAACTTCCAGTAGGTTTTTAATATAGGAGCTGCTAAACAATTCTTTACAAAAGCCTCCCCCATCCCTTTCCCCTCTTTTTTGTTTACTCGCTCTTTGTTAACAGTAAGTGTAAATCTAAAGCGTGAATAAATCTAGTTTAATGTGATGCCGAATAAGAAACCCTGATGCCACACCAACTTAAATGCCGCTACTGTTGTTTCTTAAAGTCTGATGTCCTTGACCAAAAGAAATAAAATATTAACAACGTCAGTAATAAAGGCGACAGAGCAGTCACTGAGTTAAGTTTATTTACATTAAAAAATTTCAAGTAAACAGTAAAAATTTGTAAATGATTTAACATTTAATTGCTAGCAAACTGGCAAAAGATGCAAATCTTTTGGTTGCGTTGTTGTATAGGGAAATATTGTGAGAGATGTGAGTGTGTGGGTGGGTGGTTGTTTGGAGGAGGATGGATGGTTTAAAATATTATTATCGTGTGGATAATAAATCAAAATTATGAAAAAAGTATATGTAATATATATTTTTCGGTCTCGTGTATAGAAACGCAGTTTCATTACAGTACAACGATTTTCTTTTGTGCATTTTCTTGTTTTATTCCTCTGTTATTTACGAAATGATTTTGCTACAGAAAACAATTTATTTTTATATTGTATTTAAATTGTAATAAATTTAAGTGAACCAAAAAAGTACAAATTGTAAACATTGTAGATTTAAGTTTTCTTGTTGGGGAGCATTTTAAATCGCAAATGATTTAAAATTTAGAGATAAAATTTTCAAGCAGAAAGCAATAAAGTGTAAAAGCAACAATTGCTTATACATGTGAGATTTGAAGTGGGTGGGGGTTAAGGGTCACAGGTCATGTAATCGATGAATTGAGATATTTGAATATGTAGCTAGAATGTTTTTCTGTTTTACTGGGAAAAATCAAAACTAATCCCAAGACAGCAACACTGATGCAACATACACACACATATTCAAATCCGAAAGGATGGAGGAATCAACCAAACAGCACAACAACAACAGACAGACGGACAATAGCATAACATTCGACTTTAACCCTCTTCACATACATTTACGATATCTGAACTACAACTAGAACAATAAAAGGCAAAAACATTCAACAATTGACAAGTTAATTCCATGAGAAATGAAAGTGTGGTCAATTCGTGTAAGGGAAAAGTTACCAAACATTAGAAAAAAAATAAAAGAAAAAAAGTAGAAAAAACCCAAACAATTTCTAAAAATCCCACAAAAAGCATGTACAACAAACAGTACAGCAAAAACAATACAGAGAAGAGTGAAAAAATCGCATCCTCAACGCACTGACATTCAAATCCAGGGAGCATGAATAACAGCGACGACATCAATAACAACAAATACAACACAAATAACAACAACAATAATCAAATCTAAAGTCAAAACATATCGACAGGATATGTTGGAAAATACCAACAACAATAACAAGAGTAAAAAAAATAACAATTTATACGAGAGAAACAAGAACAAAATACAAAACAAAAACCTTAGAAATTCCATTGAGAAAGACAAACACTCCCACACACATACTAATGTATTATACTTGCATTAAAGTGCCGCTTGAAATATTTTGCTGTTTTAACCTTCTAAAATTGAAGCTCGGTTTACTTTATGATTACTATTCCCAAAAAGGGGTCGCTTTGGCGTAGTGATAGTGCGTTGGACTGCTGCGCAGAGTGTCCGGGGTTCGAATCTCGGCACAAGTAAAATCAAAAAGTTGAAAAAAATAATTTTTCTACACGGCACCACCTCTTGGCAGGCAATGGCAGACCTACAAGAGTAAAAATTGCCTTGAAAAGCTTTTCACTTCGCCGTTCGGATTCGGCATTAAACTGTAGGTCCCTTCCATTCATGTACAAATATAACACGCACAACATGAGTGGATGCAAAAAGCTCGGCCTAGGCCCTCCATGGGCTGTTGTGCCATTCAAAGTAAGTAAGTATTCCCAATTTTCAATTCTATAAAAAACGTTCGAGAAAAAAGAATATTGTCTTACTTAGTTTTAGGAAAACAGATGATCAAGTGGTCGCTGTGGCGTAGTGGTAGTGCGTTGGACTGCTACGCAGAGTGTCCGGGGTTCGAATCTCGGCACAGCCAAAATCAAAAAGTAGAAAAATTACACGGCAAGAGTAAAAATTACGTACAAGAGTAAAACTTGACTATGAAAAGTTTTTCACTTCACCGTTCTGATTCGGCATAAATCTGTAGGTCCCTTCCATTCATGTACAAATATAACACGCACAACATGAGTGGATGCAAAAAGCTCGGCCTAGGCCCTCCATGGGCTGTTGTGCCATTAAAAGTAAAAAAGTAAGATGATTAAAAATAAAAGGTACTCAAAAATTTTTAGCGTTTCCTTATTTCGCCTGCTAAAAATTGGGTTAGAAATTTTATAATTTCTCATAGGAATCGCATAAAACAATATCACATAAATGGCAACAACAAGGATATTATCCTGATAATGTTACAAATTTTTCAATATCCTAATAATTTTAGAGTATATAAGTATTATTTGTGAGCTCTTATTTTCCTAAAAGAATCCGAAAGAAAAACTTTTCCATTCAGCTTACAAACGAAATATAATGTGGGAATCGTCTTGAAATAAACAACCGGGGTACATTGTGGTCGCTGTGGCGTAGTGGTAGTGTGTTGGGCTGCTACGCAGAATGTCCGGGGTTCGAATTTCGGCACAGACAAAATCAAAAAGTAGAAAAAAATAATTTTTCTACACGGCACCACCTCTTGGCAGGCAATGGCAAACCTACAAGAGTAAAAATTGCCATGTAAAGCTTTTCACTTCGCCGTTCGGATTCGGCATTAAACTGTAGGTCCCTTCCATTCATGTACAAATATAAAACGCACAACATGAGTGTATGCGAAAAAGCTCGGCCTAGGCCCTCCATGGGCTGTTGTGCCACTAAAAGTAAGTAAGTAAGTACATTTGTAGAAGGGTAAAAGGAACAATTATTTATTTTTTATTTTTTTTGTATGGACCGTGAGGCGCCTTAATGTACTCGTACATACGAGAGAGAGAAAAAAGAACAGAGACAGCAATGAATAAAACAACTATAGCAACAACATATGAAATTAGCATGTGACAAGCGAAAGGAAATAGAGCAGCAGAAGAGGGTCTCATGGAACCACACACATACATATGCATATAGCATACTTTTTCTCTCCCCATATACCGAACATATGATGAACCAAAGAAGAGAGAGAAGATACATAGATGCCTGTCATATACGCGCAACCAAACATTTTGGTTATTTTTCTTTGTCCTTCTCTCTAGCTGCACAACAGAATAAGCTCCAAAGCAAAAAAAAGTTTTTGTCTCTATATTTTTGGGAAGTTTTTTGAATTAACTATGTATATGTTGTGTGTATGTATTTTGCTGATTGGCAATAGTCAGTCACGGTCAATGAGAGGACAACACAAAAAAGATTGAGTGCAGGACGCATGAGTGTTCAGAATTGAAATTGATGCTGAAGCTGATGCTGATGCGCTCAACTGTTATCAGTGCGTTGAAGGCAAGCCAAGTTTAATATTGCCTGGTTAGAATTTTGCTATTTGTTTTCTCTTTTTTTTAATGATGAGTGCTGATAAATTCTCATATGTACTACATACTTACTTACGTTCGTATCTACATACATATGAGCTTCCCTCTATCATTAGTTTTCTTCTTTTTTTTTTGTGTTGTGCACCTCCTTGCTAACATTTCCTGGCGATTTATGAATTGTTGACACGAAGGGTTAAACATTTTTTGCTGTTTTCTTGTTGTTGCTGATAATGTTTGATGAAGGTTTCTTGACTTTGATATGGATTTTTGCCATGTTGATGTGAACTAGGAACTTAGGTGCGGTTTAATACTATTTGTTTTGTGTTTCTAGAAATTTAAATATGTGTCTACGTTAACTACGGTCAAATTAGTAAAATGTTGAAGTAGAAAAAAGAAAGAAAAAAAAAACGAAGCAGGTAAATAGTCCCTTCCTTAGATTTTAGAATGTTTTTTTGTGTTCACATCAACTGTGCAGTACGGCATTCTGATGGAGTAAGGCTGTAACACTGTTCAACGAAATCAGGTTATTGTTGAAATAAAAAATTTCTAGGTTGAGAATACAAAATACATATGTACTATATGAAATTGATGGAAAAAGATTATGCTTTAATGAAAAGTGTAAATTTATGTCCAAAATTTGTTTTTTTGGGAGAGGTTTTATGTTAAAGTGAGACTAGAAAGATTTCCGTTGATTATAAAACCTTTTCCTGGTATTGTAATCTTTTGAACCAATGCCAAAATTTCGATTTATATAGCTTCTTTTTCCTTTTCTTCTTTTAGTGGCACAACACCACATGGAGGGCCTAGGCCGAGCTTTTCGCAACCACTCATGTTTTGCGTGATATTTTTGTACATGAATGGAAGGGACCTACAGTTTTATGCCGAATCCGAACTGTAAAGTAGAAGTTTTTCATAGGCAATTTTTACCATTGTAGGTTTGCCATTGACTGCCAAGAGGCAGGAAAGAGGAAAAAATTTTTTTTCTACTTTTTGATTTTGTTTGTACAGAGATTCGAACCCCGGACACTGTGCGTAACAGTCCAACGCACTACCACTTATCCACAGCGACGTCATCTTATTTCTTTTCTGACTTTTCGGTTGCGCTCTCTCATAAAATTTCGGCTTTAGGAATGCAGTTCACTAGTTGAAGACTTAATTTTTCACTTTTGATTTCTGCCTTCTAGCAGGGATGATAAACGAGTCTACCAGGTGTACAAGTATGAAATGGGAAATAACATCTCTGTGTCGCTAGATAAATCTATGAAACCAAATCATTGGCGTTATTTAGTAAGTTCTGTCAACAATATTCAATTCATAAACAATAAAGTTTCATACAACAACATTTTTTTTCGCTCGTAAAAATGTAAAATGTTGTGCCTACAAACTATGAAATGCGGACATCATTGATTTTCTGTTTCCAATTGAAGAAATCTGCTTTGGAATCTCATCGAATGGTTGTGGAAGCTTACGGTCAGCACGCTCTAGTCAAAACACAGTGCAACGAGTGATTCAATGAGTTTAAAAGTAGCGATTTTGATGTGAGAAACGAAGAACGTGGAAGACCACCGAAAAAGTTTGAAAATGCCGAATTGCAAGCTTTACTCGATGAGAATGATGGTCAAACGTAAGATCAACTTGCAGAACAATTAAATGTGACCCAATAATGAATTTGTCAACGTTTAAAAGCCACGAGATTGATTTTGAGGGTGGGAAGATGGTGCCGCATGAATTGATTGAAAAACAGCTAAAAAATCGAAAAGAAAAACCACCTGTGAAATGTTGCTGGCCAGGTAGAAAAGAAAGTCATATCTTTATCGAATTATTACTTGTGATGAAAAACGGATGTATTTCGAGAATGCCAAGTGTAAACGATCACATATTAAGCCCGGTACATCGGCCAAATCGACAGCAAAGCCAAATCGCTTCGGAAAGAAGACAATGCTGTGTTTTCTGGGGTTAGCGAGGTGTTATCTGGTTTGATCTTCTAAAATCAGGTGAAACAGTTACTGGTCAACGCTACCAACAACAATTGGCCGATTTTAACCGTGTTTTTTGCGCAAAACGTCCAGAATATCAAGCTAGGCAACACAAAGAGATTCTTGTTTTCTTGATAACAATGCACCACCATATCGAACAAAACAGACTCGGGAATTGGTAGATTCGTACAGCTGGGAAGTCCTCCCCTATGCGGCTTATTCACCAGACTTGGTTCCATCTGACACCCAATTATTTTCAGCAATGGGGCACGCACATGCTGAGCAGCAGCACGAAAATGTGAAAAAATTGCTCGACGAGTGGTTTGACTCAAAAAACGAAAAGTTTTTCTGGCGACGCATTTACAAATTCCCAGATAGATGGGAAAAATGTATAGCTAGCAATGGCCATTACTTTGAAGATTCAATGTATAACCATTTTTCTTAAATAAACGTGTATTTTCTTAAAAATAAGAAATAAAATAACAATACCGGTTTGATACTTGTACACCTAAATGAGTCTATTTTGCTTCGGAACAAACAAAAATATACCTCCCTCTCTTTTTCTCTATTTTTTTCTCTGCTTCGAATATTTTCCAAGATTATATTATTTTTGTTACGTGTATTTCATTAGGACTTATTTATCGTTAGGAGTTTTCTTAATTTTTAGCAGTTATTTTATTTGGTTATTTCGTGGTACCAATTTTTAATACAATTTTTTTTTTTAATTTGTATTTAATAATATGAAACATAACATAAATAAATAACTACTATAACATATGTATCTTTTCTTTTCTCTATTTTCAGGTATTAATTTAAGCTTAATGACTCGGTTTACCATGGGAATTATTTAAGAACAGGTGCGTGTTTTAGGAAAATCTAGAGAAAGCATGTTCTTGGAACTGATACCGTTTTTAGAAATAATTTTGAATTCTAATTTTAATTTTTCTATCTAGCAAATAATTTACTATTTACTACTCCTGCCCATGTGAATCACTTCAATCGAGCTCGTTCGTGTCCATGTTTGATACCAAACTTAAGTTCTTGAATTTCAGGGTATTAATGTTCATACCATATATTAAAATAAGCTCAGTTAGCGTTAAAAGTTAATAGGTTTTTCCCCCCTGGCAGTTTTAACTTTTGCGCTACCTTCATAGCTGAGCCTTTAAAACATTCAAAGCAGACTGGTTGTCTCAATGAATTTTTGTTTCTTAACTAAATGCAACCTCAAACATTTAACCTGTGAAGCTACTCTTTGAAAGTGACTCATCGTTGGTTAACTAAAATTATTCTACAGAAATTCCTTCTTATTTTTTCTCATAAACTAACAATTTACATAAATTGCATGCCAACGTGTGACGATAGAATGCAGCTAGTTTCCAATTTGATTAGTCATAAATAATTTAAAGCATTTCCTTCAGAGAAACGAGAAAAGAACAAATGAAAAAAGTGAAAAAGAAAATATCAAAAAATTTAAATCAAAAATCTTGTTCCTACCAAAAACAAAAAACAAAAAACAAAAAAAAACGAATGTGACTCATGCAATGAAAAATTTCCCTTTCGCTGAGAAGAAAGAATGCGCTTAAATGCGCAATCAACCAAATAAAAATGCATTCCATTTCCAATACTCATAAACACAATACATGCAACATATCTCTACGTCAATGTGAGTACAAAGTCCAAATTTTACTGTCAAAAAAATTTTAAAACCATTATTAAAAAAAATTTTAATGAAATCAGCTTGTAAAAAAGATAAAGAATTTCTCTGACAAGTATCACCAAAAAGTAAAATGAAAGGAAAAAGGGTCGTATCTTTTATCAACTGACACCAAACATCAATAAATTGCTATATAAGTAATACGCACACATGCACACAAACACCAAGAGCAGTAGCGCCGGCCGCTATTGATAAACCTATTAACATTTTCAACTTATAGATGACTCATCATCTACATCATCATCAGCTTCAGCATCTTAGCTAACGCCCAACACACATACAGACACACACACGCACGCACACAGCTAAAGGGAACATCAAATGATGAGAAAAGTAGCAGCAGCAGCAGCAACAGCAACAGCAATCAAAAAATTTGAAGTTTTTCTCCTCGTAGGTTGACATAAATTCTTGAATATATCTTTTTGACCTTCTTCTTAGAAATGCATTCGAGTACATATTTATACTGTAACATTAACAAGTAATATACCAAAATAAAGGATAATGTTAACTGACAGTTGACACTTACATTGACATTTTCGTTGTGTGAATGGAAACGTATACACACACACACACTCTCGTGCATAAGTATTTATGTTTTTCTTTCGGCTTGCTTGTGCTTATGTTTATTTATGTATTAAACTGACATAAAAACTGTATTGAAAATGTTATTGAAATTTGAGTACGAGTAAACGAGGAAAAAAGGGCAAAGGCGATAAATAAAATCTGTCTGTTTGTATGTAGAGAAAAAGCAGATGAAATGTAAATTTACTACTTAGTTATCAAACCATTTTTGACATTAGCCTGAGTAGCTGAGTAAACATGGTGATTGCATATAATTCGAAAAATACAATAAACAAAAAAAATAGAAAAGAATCTTTTCAAATTTGCCGCCTTTATGTGTTACCTCTAAGTCATCAATTGTTCCTATTAAATTTAATAGTTCATATTTTGTGATTTGTGTGTCATTTGTGCAGCAAATTTGATTTGAAAATCCTGACAAGTTAATAAGTAAAGTAGTAAAATATTTAAACACCATCTTTTGCTATCTTTGGATCTGGAGCCCCTCATTTACTTATGAACGAACTTGTGACTAAATATGAGTTTCTTACAGACACACAGAGTTTACACAGAATCGGTTGATCCATAGGTCTTAAGTTTGAGAACAAATTTTAACTTTCCGTTATTTTAGTAATATTTACTCCGGAGTCCACTCAGGAAATATTTCAAGATATGTAAGTCCCAAAAAATAGGCATTTGATCCAAACACATTCATACTTTTTTCATAATAGATCTTTTTAACAGAATCAATTGGTCCTTAGATGAGGCTTCAGTACAAGAAATAAGTTCTATTTCTCCATGATTTTACACCCAAATCTCTTCAGAAATAATTTTAAGATCAAAATGAACGGAACACATTATGGTAGTTGTTTTATTTACATAAATAGACCCAAAAATGAGTTACTTTATGGCTCGCTAGTAAATTTTTGGGAAAATAATGTTTTTATATATATTATATTTTAAATTAAATTTTTTTAAATTATAACAATACGACACAATAAGACACAATAAGAGAGCAGAAATCAACAGCGGTGCTGCCATTTCACTACAGTCGTAGTGTTTTCAAAACACTTCCCTTGTTGACACTACGTCACTCCATTTAATAAAAAAAAAAATCAAATTTCCGTTCATTGTCAAAAATTTTACATATTTCGAGTCTAAAAATTAGTACTGTAAGCTTTATTCTGTATATATGTAAGAGAATTTTTTTATTTGAATCCGCTGCCCATAAGTTTCTAGTAAAATTTGACATTTCAAACAAAAATGAGTGAGTAAAAAAAAAACGCGAAAGTAGAATACGAAAAATTATATGTATATACTTATGAATCTACTATGTGCCCTCTTATCAATCGAGTATGATTCATACCCAGCGCCCTCTATCAATCGGGTATGAATCATACTCGCTTGATAGAGGGCGCTTGGTATGAATCATACTCGATTGATAAGAGGGCGCATAGTAGATCCATAAGTGTATACACATCCATAAGTGTATGATTCATACCCGATTGATAGAGGGCGCTGGGTATGAATCATACTCGACTGATACAGTCAGTTTCTGGTGAAATTTGTCATGTCAAACAAATATTTCACATTTCAAACAAAAATCGTTACAATTTTCTAAACCTGAAAGAATGTGCGAGTATGCAAATGGCGATTGTGTTACGATAAAATCTCCAGCAAAAACTGCGGCTGAGAAACAGCGAGAATGTAGCCTTCGTCGAAAAATGGAGGCTCAACAAATATCGTGAATAAAACTCAAAAACCAGCATCGAGAGGTCGCGAGAGTGTTGACTTCGCCAGCAACTTGAGGCACAACAGAGTTCGAATTTGATTGAAAAAGAACTCCCAAAGACTAATGCGGGAGATAGCCTGAATGGCAAATGAGTTCATTAGAGCCAATAATTTCATCAACACTCATGTGATTGAGTCCCGACGAAGGTCCTCAGATTTATACAGCACCAGGCAGTCATTGAGGTGGCCGCATTCCCAATTTCTTAACGAGGGATTTTCTTGAGCAGTAGATTTTCTCGAAAATTTGCCTGAAAATCTTTCTTCCGTGGAAAAAAAAAACCAATTCGCATCAGCACAACGAAACAAAGATGAGATTTGCCAAGTTTCTAGTCAACCTCATAACATTCGCGAGTTCTTAGACCGGAAAGTGGCTAATTTTCCACCCATTGACATCATACAACCTGTGTGATTGCATTACCTCTCTCATTCTCCCTCCTTCTTCCACCCACCTATCAGTCTTCCTTCCATTCAACGCAACGCTCTGCATTCATAGGGATAAACCCTGTGTGTAGAAAGTAAAAAAAAAAAAAATTCACCTGAATATTTTTATGATGATGATTATTTCTTATATAATCATAATAATAATGATGATAATGATGGTAAAATTATAATTATAAAGATGTAGCCAATAATACTCAAATTCGCATGATTTGAGTATGAATATTTTGATGGAGATAATGACTCTGCTTTTTACAAGATTACTAAACTTAATCTAAAAACCCAAGCGCAAAAGTTCTGAAGAAGTAAAACTTCTGTAGGACGTCCCATTGACGCACGGAATTTTTTTTATTAAAAGATTTGTGGTAGGTAATTGACTTCTAAAATTAGAATGACTTATTAATCTTTGGACTTATTGGCATTATTACGTTTGATAAGAAAATGTCTCTTATTTATAACTCTACGAAATAGTTACAAAAAGTACGCTTTTCCTAAAATTTCATTACATTACATTAAAAGTTTTAAAACAACAGCACTGATCTACGGTAAGAACAGAAATGCAATTTCACACTTTCTTTCTACCTATCTCTTTTTCTCCAGATTAATGCTCTCTTAATTTTATTGTTCTTTTGTATACACTAAACAATAATTGAAACATCTCTTTTGCCATATTTCTGCGATTATAACTTTTAATTTCATTACCCCTTACCCCTTTGCTACTTAAATTAAACAGTAAAAGTTTAATACGGGTTCCTATATATGAAAAATAAATTAGGTACATTATATACTTAGATAATCAGATTTTTAACCATCGAAAGCATTGCAACCATCTTAATATTAATGAGAAAATCTTGCTCTGTCAATTTGACAGCAATTTCCAAATGACATTTCTCTAACCCAAAAACCAGAAAATTATTTTAATATTATATCAGCTGCAACGAGATGAAGAGCATGCACTCGAACCCGCCACCCGTATCAATATGTCGGTCTAAATAAAAAAAAAGAGTATGTAGTGCGAAAAGACAAAGTGGCTGAATGCTATCACTCAAAATACGAATAACTAATGCAAGTACATATATAAGCTTAAAGCAAAATATTCATAATTACAGATAAAATGGACAAGAGAACAGGAGCCCAGGTGGTTGCTGCGGTGCAGTTGGCCTGCTACTTAGAACCTGGGGTTCAAATCTCGGCACAGGCAAAATCAAATCAAAAGTAGAGGAAACAATTTTTCTAACCGAGTAAAAATTGGTCGCTGTGGCGTAGTGGTAGTGCGTTGGACTGCTGCGCAGAGTGTCCGGGGTTCGAATCTCGGCACAGGCAAAATCAAAAAGTAGAAAAAAAAATATTCTACACGGCACCACCTCTTAGCAGGCAATGGCAAACTTAAAAGAGTAAAACTTGCTATGTAAAGCTTTTCACTTCACCGTTCGGATTCGGCACTAAAAACTGTAGGTCCCTTCCATTCGTGTACAAATATAACACGCACAACATGAGTGGATGCGAAAAGCGAAAAGCTCGGCCTAGGCCCTCCATGGGCTGTTGTGCCATTAAAAGTAAAGTAAGTAAAAATTGCCTATGAAAAGCTTTTCACTTCGCCGTTCAGATTCGGCATAAAACTGTAAGTCTCTTCCATTCATGTACAAATATAACACTCACAACATGAGTGGATGCGGAAGCTCGTCCTAGGCCCTCAATGGGCTGTTGTGCCAGGACAGGAAAACTTTCCAATTTATATTCTGTATTAACCGGAGTTTTCTATCATTTACTAGGCTCCGGAAAGGAAGATTGAAATCCAATAATTACATTTCCCCCCATGAATGCTGCCTAGTTTCATACTTAGTAAGTATGTACCATAGTTCAGCTTATAAGTAATTTACTTTGAAATGAATACGTATGCTCAAGTTGATTGCCACAATTTCGCTAACAATTTTTTATTGAGTGTATTGTTGTATAAATGAAATTGTCATTGTATAAGAAAATCACTGAATTCAATGACTTTGATTGATGACTTAATATCGAAATTGAAATAAATTCGTATTCATACAATGAAATTGCAACAAACAAAAATAAAAATAATAATAATAATGAAAAGAAATACGTTTATATGTAAAATAAAATAAATAATTGTGTATTAAGTATTTTCAGGAAACTTCACTGAAAGTGAAATAAATTAAGTGATGCTCTGCTAAACAGAGGTGCCCAACAACAACAACAAAATAGTATATTACCATCGAGTGAAAAAACTTAACGAACTCAAAATAAAACCTTAAAAATAAACAAAAATAAGAGGATAGATAATTGGAATATTTATGAGTGCGTACATTCGTATTCACATTTGAAGAATTTAATTTATATTTGTTTAGGTACGTTTAAGCTAAAGTTAAGGTTAAATTTAAGTCAAATCGAAACATTTGAAAAATTGAAAAACAAAGCGTTAAACAGTTAAGGAAAAGTATTTCATCTGTACAAGAGGACAAGCTATTTACAATTAGTTCAATTCGCAGTTTCCTCATTGTTCACAACAATATATATAATATTCTCTCAAATTCTTGAATTTTTCATACAAAATCAGTGTTCTTTAAGTGACGATGGATTCACATTTAATTGTGAATTGCGAATACCTAATAATTTTTTTGGACACTTCGATTAGTTTCATTTATTCCTTTTAAAATAGTTAATAAATAGAAAGATGCGAAGAGAAAAGAAACGCACGGCTTCTTCACAATTGCTGTCCAGCACAAGCAAAATTTCTCTCAATAGGAACAGAAAAACTATACACTCTCAAACTAACAATATTTTACTCCAAGAGAGAAAGAGAGAATAGATTCCACTTTGATGTAAATGGAAGTAGCACCGCTCAAGTTGATGATATATGAGCGCAGTGGATGCACAGTTCGCGCTCTATGCGTACGGCTTCCGAAGAGGTGATAGGCTACCACCGTCGACGGAGAAATATGTGGTACGACCAAGAGTGTCGCGATGCTACTGAAGCAAAAAAACGCAGTTTACAGAGCCACCCTGCAGTCAGTTGCAACGCGAGCTGCTAAGGAGCGATACAGAAAGTTGAGGAGGAAGGAGAAACGTCTTTTCAGGCGCAAGAAAAGAGATGAAGGAAGACGCGAGTTCAATGATATCGAAATGTTGCGGGACAGGAACGAGGTCCGAAAATTCTTTGAAAGAATAAGACGCCTGACTCTTGGTTTGAAGACCGGGGCCTCTTCCTGCAAGGATGAAGACGGAAATCTGGTGACAGATGTTCAGGGCATAATGACATTATGGAGGGAGGACATTTCGCTGCTGCTTAATGGCGATCACGGCAATTATCCCGCCACTGCGGAATCTACTCCGGAAACCCCAATCACTGACGGCGTTGAAGTACCGCCGCCTGACTATGAGGAGGTCTTAACAGCCATTGCTCGGCTGAAAAACAATAAGGCTGCAGGTGCAGATGGCCTGCCTGCTGTTTAAGACCGGAGGTGAAGAGTTCAAAAAACGCATGCATGAGCTTCTATGCAGAATATGGTCAGATGAAAGCATGCCAAGTGATTGGAACCTCAGAAAGGTGATTCCACGATCTGCGCCAACTACCGTGGGATAAGCCTTCTTAATATTGCATATAAGGTTCTATTGAGCGTACTGTGCGAAAAACTGAAGCCCATCGTCAAAAAAATGATTGGACCTTATCAGTGTGGCTTCAGGCCTGGTAACTCCACCATCGACCAGATATTCACACTACGCCAATTCCTGGAAAAGACCCGAGAAAAACAGATCGACACCTATCATCTATTTGTCGATTATAAAGCCGCTGTCGCCTTCGACATCACGATTAGGGATCACTTGTACGCCGCAATGTCTGATTTTGGTATCCCTGCAAAGCCCATTCGTCTTTGGAAAATGACACTGACCAACACCACCAGTGCAGTGAAAATTGGGACAGACCTCTCCGCACCATTTGATACCAAAAGAGGTTTCAGACAAGGTGACTCCCTATCGTGCGACTTCTTTAACCTTATGCTGGAGCAAATAATTCGAGCTGCAAACATCGACATCTCTGGCACTATCTTTTACAAGAGTGTCATGCTGCTTGCATACGCTGATGATATTGGCAAAAATGCTCGAGCAGCCAGTGCAGCATTCTCCAATCTGGAAAGGGAGTCTCGTCGAGTGGGTCTAGTGGTGAACGAGGACAAAACGAAATACCTTATGTCAACAAACAAAGAGTCACGGTGTCTTGGATAAAATGTCACTGTTGACAATTATACTTTTGAAGTCGTCAAGGATTTCGTATATCTAGGATCCAGCATAAGCACCAACAATAATGTCAGCCTTGAGATCAAGCGGAGACTAACTCTTGCCCACAGGTGTTACTACGAGCTCAGTAGGCAATTGAGAAGTAGAGCCCTCTCTCGACCGACGAAAATAACGCTCTATAAGTGCCTCATCGTTCCCGTCCTAATGTATGGCGCAGAGACGTGGACATTGACCATCAATGATGAGAGGCTATTAGGAGCGTTCGAGAGGTGGACGACGTTTATCGAATAAGATGGAACGATGAGCTGTATGAGTTGTACGCCGACACTGACATAGTCAAGCGTATAAAACTCCAGCGGCTTCGCTGGCTGGGTCATGTTGAGCGAATGGAAGAAAGCGCTCCGGCTAGAAGGGTGTTTTATTCGAACCACGGTGGAGGAACACGCAGATGGCGACGTCGTAATCTCCGTTGGAAAGAACAGGTGCAGTAGCATTTGCCCGAGTTGCATTCAATCTTGAACTCTTATACTAGAATGTATAAATGCTATAAGCTGGAATTGCAAGAGACTTCTGCCCCATCTTACTTACTTACTTAGCTGGCACTACCACCGATGATCGGTCATGGCCGCCTCCACATAGCTTCGCCAGTTACTTCTACAATGCGCGCGCGCGCTGGCGTCAGTGTATAAGGCCAAGTGCAGTCAGGTTGCCCTGCACTTGGTCTTTCCAACAGAGATTTCTGCCCCGTCAACCGCCATAATTCTGTGTTATTTATTGTGTGGCCAGAGAATTTTATTATGATGCGGAGGCATTTGTTTACGAACACTTGTAGTTTTTGGATCGCTGTAGTGGCGTAGTGGTAGTGCGTTGGACTGCTACGCAGAGTGTCCTGGGTTCGAATCTCGGCACAGACAAAATAAAATAAAAAAAGTAAAAAAAAATAATTTTTCTACACGCCCCACCTCTTTGCAGGCAATGGCAAACCTACAAGAGTAAAAATTGCTATGAAAAGATTTTCACTTCGCCGTTCGGATTCGGCATTAAACTGTAGGTCCCTTCCATTCATGTAGAAATATAACACGCACAACATGAGTGGATGTGAAAAGCTCGGCCTAGGCCCTCCATGGGCTGTTGTGCCATTAAAAGTAAAGTAAGTAGTTTTTGGATGATGAGCTTTGAAACTAGCTATGATTTGCTGCCGTATAACAGGGTTGATTTAACGCAGAAGAAAATACTAAAGTTAGTTGTTATTGTGATCTGCAAAACCCTGCTCTATCTTAACGCAACCTTCTTTCAGCATCTTCTTCAGTTTCTCTATTGATTGAAACTATGCTGCCCAGATAGAGATAGCAGAAGCTATTCAAATACTGCACCGCCTGTCCTTCAATGATTATGTTGTTGGTGCTGGTGTTAATAACACTCATTGCCTTTGTTTTCTTGGTGTTTATCTCTAAACCTACTATTTAAGCAGCAGCGATCAGTAGATCTGTTTTGTGTTGAATGTCGGAGAACCTGTGTGACAAAAGGCAAATGTCGTCCGCGTAGTCGAGATCGTGCAGTTCCCGAGAAAAGTTCAATTCAATCCGATTTCTCCTCGATTTGACATCGAGCATCACTTCGACGATTACTATTGCATATCATAGGAGCGGGGAGAGTGGGCAGCCTTGCTTCACTCCTGATGTTGCTCTAAACGGAGAGCTGATGTTGCTGTTGTGGGGGACTGCGAGCTCTGTATCGTGATAGAGACCCTGATTTTCCCTCAAGGCTGCCCATATTGCAGAATCTAAGAGCGGTAAATGGTATCGAATTATGAAATTCGAAGAAAAGGACGATTTAATCCTTTGGAAAGACCAAATGGAGGGGGGCTTGATTGAACTTGGTTTCACCAACTGGCGACAGGCGCGCATTGCAGAAGCGAGTGCTATATTGAAGCATCGAAGTAAGTAACTAAGTTGGAAGAACAATGAAATGTTGTTGAAAATTATGGTTAACGTTATACAGTTAACGTAATAACTCAGCTCAGTTAGAATAATCAAAGCAACTTATTATTCATTAGTAAATACTTTGCTTTTTATGATATAAATCACTTCTTTTCTTCCAAACTGGTCGTGTGAGTGGAAAGAACCTGAATAATGCTTATTTCTTGCAGATTTGCATGCGATATGTCCAAATCTCAACAACATTTAAATATTGTCAGTTGAAATTGCAGCAATATGTTTAAAGACTTTGACTAATATGAGTTTAAATTTTACATATTTCACAAAAGCAGAATCAAATGCATAAGCTTGCAGATACACACTTACACACACATACATATGTATAAGAAAATAAAAATATTCATTGATTGTGGCACACAAAACCACACACACACACACACACACACACACACACACGCACACGCACACGCACATGGAAATTCGATCGAATATTAATGAAGCATATATTTTCATTCCCTTTACTGAGGTTTTCTAAAAATACTAATTTAACTTTGTTTTTCAATTTATGAGTGAATATAGAGAATTTTGTTAAAAAAAACTACTTCTAATAACTGAGGTATTCAAATTCGTTTATATTGTACATAAATATAATCACAAAAAACATGCGAGCATCAATGAAATTTTTACTACTCCAAGAAGAAACAAAAAACTCCTAAATGCAATTGAACACTTTACAGAGGAATTTCGGTTTTGAATGAATATTTTCACACACAGAAACAAATATTCAATTTAATTTTTTACTTCAATAATTCAGAGTATTCATAACTTCACAACAATCTACAGTTTTGGGTAAAAATGACAAAAGAAAAAAAAAGAGTAAGAGTTAAAAAATTCATGAAAATGTTAAAAATCATAATAGAATGTGAATATAAAAAGAAAGCAGAAGTAGAGATGACAAGAAAAACTTTAGCATTGTCAGCTAAATATTTTACAATAGGAACTGCAGCAATGGCATCAGCAACCAACAGCATCAATGCGGTAGTGGCGCACTTCCGTTTCCTTTTTTTCATATACTGCACATACCAGGCAGCGTTTTGACATTATTTTTCTACAATTCCGTGCAAATATTATACATACACAATGCAGTCACATATACATACATATACACAGAAACACACACACCCTCATACATATGCACAAACATTGTACATACTTCCACAGATATTAAATATTGTATGATGTCATATTCTCGGTACACAGAGCGACCACACTCACGCTCGTTTTACATTTAAACACAATTTTCTATTACTGACATCTTGTTACCGAAAAAAAAGGATAGGAAAAATGCGACGAGCTGAGAAAATATTAAAATCGTAGGGCACAATTGCTGAATTTTTTCCAATTACCTACTATTTTCTAGTTGCAATGACAAACTTCCAATTTGTTTCAAAAACTCCATCATTCCTAGTTTTGTTTAAGGAAGAGTATCTTTCAATTGACAATAGTCCTAAAGGAATTTAATTAGTAAATTAATTAGGTGAGAGAAATATGGTGGGCCTACAATCAGCAACCCTGCTACCGAAATCCAGAAGGCGATGGCGAACGATGTATAGTCGGAAAACCTCATTGAAATAGAATTCAATGCCGTTTGTACTATATTGGGGGAAAACGATATTGATGAACTCGATTGGAGACCCTTTCGTCAGTGTAAAATTTTCTTTTTTTTTAATTTAATTGGGCTGTTATTCCAAAATCAAGTTATCGTTTTCAGTAACCTCTTAGACTTTTCTATCAAATCTTTCACTTGACTTTTCTGAAATCAATATCAAGTTTTGCTACTCTGAATTCATATTTATTATTCAGAATTGAATTTCACTTTTTTAAATTCTAAACTAATATTCCATTTATACACCACAAATTCAAAGGAACTTTTATGAATTCAAAGAGAGTCTATAAAGTATCCATATTGACTCGTCTTGAATCAAATTAGACTATTTTGATATCAAATTGATGGCGTTCGAATTGAATTCAACAATTCTGAATGCAAATTTGTACATTCTCAATTCATTTAACGCTTTAAGAATATAATTTGATTATTTTTCCATTGACTTAAAAATGTTAAAGATAAATTCACATTTCCAATTTGAATTTAAATAAATAAAATGACACTTTATGAATTCAATTTGTCTATTCAGAATTCTATTTTACCGCTTTGAATTCAAAATGACGCTTTTCAATTTTTGCCCTTCTGGAGTCCTTCTGAGAAATCATTTTCACTATTCTGAATTCAAATTGACAATTTTTGAAAACTTGACTTCTATGAATTCTATTTGAAACACATTGAATCAAATTTAATGCCTTCTGAATTTAATTTGCAGCCTTCTGCTTTTAAATTGATGCTCTTTGAATTTGATTTGACTATTTTGACTTCAAAGATTTTATTCTAGATAAAGATTGTCTCTTTTTTTTAATTCTAATTGACTATTTTGAACTCAATTGGATAATTTTGAGTTTAAAATAAAGCTTTCCTAGTTCAATTAGACTATTCTAGACTCAATCGAAGCCTTTTCAAATAAATTTGATTATTTCGGATCCGAGGTAATATCTTTTATATTAAATTTGACATTTGTGCATTCAATTTTATTCTGCACGTAATTTTACTGCCTCGAATTCGGTTCCATGTGATTGTTCGATGTGTGTTCAGGCGAAGAAAGAGAGCGAGATAGAGAGAGAGTTGAAATGAATAGAGAAAAGATAATCGACAGTGAAATGAGAGGGTAGTGGGCAAGTTTGAATTCCTTGTAAGAGAGTTGGAATGATCTGATTTAAATTTGATCAAGTTGAGTTCCTTTGGAGTTTTTTTTTTTAAATCTGTTATCATTTACTAAGAAGTTGAGATATTGTGGTGAAGTACGAGTACATATATTTAAGCGGAGACAATGTGATTGCTTCACATTCAAATAGAATGTTAAGGAAAGAATTTTGTGAAGGAAGCTACCTCTAAGGAGAGATGAGTTGAAATTGGCATGTGAAGAAGGCTCCCTTTGGCAAGTAGGATGAATCACATTTAGGAGAACCATTTCGACTAGTTTGCTGAGTGAGTGTGCGAAATCGCTTATAAAGAGAAGTAATTACGAGCAAAGATGCACAAAGACTAAGGAGCTAGCGTTGAGTACAATCAAGAATCATTCGCAGTGAGCTTCAGCAAATCCTTTAGCAATAATTTGATTATTATGAAATTTAACTTCTGCGTTTTTAATTCTATTCTACTATACAACATTAAATACAAAAATTATGAAATTAGGAAATAAACACTTTCGAAGTTTCAGTTAGTATGAAAGCAAGATTTTTCTCTAATCAGATCTATTTCAATACTCTGTATAAATAATTCTAAATAAATAGTTAAATATTAAAAACGGATAGAGCTGTTACGAAATAGGTTTCGTTCATAGCTTATTGCATACTTTTAGGCTCACATGAAACGTTGTCTACTTGAATCAATCGCTAAAAAAACGCCTATTAAACGCCTATTCGGAAAGGACAATTTACTGGAAACTATTTCCGATACACACGAAACAGCAAGCAAATATTTGACTCCTATACCCTATTTACAAACATTTGTAGGGAATATAATATTTAAAGTTCATATTGAAAAAGTATAAAGTGAAGTGTATGTCAAAAGCTTGGGCGCGCTGTATGTCTGTGTGAAGCAGCAGACATATTAAGTCAACAAGTGCACACACACGAGTAAAAGCAACCAACTCTCAGCTACACACACACACAAATATCTTATACATATAGAGCAGAGTAATGTCAAAAAACGTGTCAAAATGTTTGTACTTAACCGAAATTTTTTTTTATAAAATTCGTATGTTCTGTCCACAGGAATTTATGTACTTAGCAGGAGGAAAGGGCAAAGTGACTGTGACTAGGAAAAATGTGTAAATAATACTAAATGTGCGTGTGTGTATGTGTATGTGTCAAAAAGGGGCGTGAACTTTCAAATACATGAAAGTACTACATTTATTATAGCACAAATAGAAGTCAATGAATGTAAATGTATGTATGTGTTGTATGTGTGTGCCTGTGTGAGTTTGCTTGAATAATAATAGATTCGAGTACTTGTATGAAATTGTAAAACTTTTATTGGCAAACGAACAAAGTTAAAATGTCGAAATCGTTAGATGTAATCGAAACGAGAAAATACTGACACAAACTACATAAGCAAGTGTTTAAAGTTTTTTTCTTTAAGTATTAAATTCAAGTCAATTATTATAAGCACATATTTAATATTTATGCTAAATATTGAAACTATTAATTTTTTAACCCAAAACAAAAATGTAAAAAACAAAAGAAATGCTTCTCTATAATTAAGCATTTTTTTTTCAAAACCTTAAACAAAAAAGATGAAAGAAAACTAACGCACACGCGGTAGAAGAATAATCGTTATACACATTCATTCATTTAATTATTTATTAATAATAATGATTAATAAAGATTTTTATTATGCCTCAGGCATACATTTTATAAAAATTTTCAACTTCAGACACACACACACGCACAAAACAACATCAACAACCAGCAGCCGTCAGTTTGAATTTCATATACACATATTTATAAAAAATAAAATTGGAAAAAATATCGAATTAATTGCTTTTGCTAAATGGCAACGAAATTTAACACCATCAGCAGACGAAAAATATATTTAATTAAAAAAGAAAACAAAACATACAAACAATATCATTCTGACAGCCATTATCGGCTGTAGCAAGCTAGAGAGCTTCAGCTAGTAGTACAAGAGTATGGGTCTGATGGCAGACAATAGGCGACATGCAGCATGCAGAGATTGGATACTGCAGAAAGGTAGAAGAATTCTCCGTCTAGCCGTCGCTACTAGCATAAGCTGTTGTCAATTTGCTCGTGTGTAGCCACAAGATAAAGAATATACACGGATTATACAAGTTAAAAACACACACACAAACACATAAACAGAGACTACAGAGAACGAGAAAAAGGGAAAGAGAGATAGAGAGACAGAGAGAGAGAGAGAGAGAGAGAGAGAGAGAGAGAGAGAGAGAGAAAGAGAGAGAGAAAGAGAAAAACAAACATTTTCGTTTCATATACGTACATACATACATATTAAATTTGTGTTTGTATTTGTGCAAACACTGTGCGGTTCCCCAGTACCAAATTTTTCTAGGCTTCACATCGGAAGACATTGTAGAACAGCTTGTAACCGAGCGCAATTCCACATCTCAACATCACTACATACAGCAGCACTCAGCTTTCAGCACTCAGCTTTCAGCTCTCCTTTTCAAGAAGTGAGCAGGCAAATGTGTCGCTACTTATATGCTTATAAGCGAAGCATTTGAACTAGAAAATATTGTACTCAAACAATCGATGTTTTCTTTCATATTGGTCCTCTCCACTACCCTTTCTCGTTTACAGACAGTACCAATTCTCCAATCAATATATATTTTTTTTTCTCCCTGTTTTATTCTACTTGGGAACATAGGGCTTCAACAAAACATTGCCATCTTATTCTATTGTTAGCTATTCTTTTGACAAAGTTCCACGATTCTTCAGCTGCTCTCAGTTCACTTTCAATGGCCCGCTTCCAGGGGTTGGGCAGCGGGCGGCGGGCGTCCAGGCCAGGTACCAATTCTCCTATCCATATTTTTTTTTTTCCTCCTGTTTTATTCTACTTGGGAACATAGGGCTTCAACAAAACATTGCCATCTTATTCTATTGTTAGCTATTCTTTTGACAACGTTCCACGATTCTTCAGCTACTCTCAGTTCACTTTCAATGGTCCGCTTCCAGGTGTTGGGCGGCGGGCGTCCAGGCCGTCTGTGACCTTGAGGGTTCCAGTCTCATCCATATACCTGTTTAAAACGCCCTAACTCTTTGGAGATTGAGAGGAAAAGACTAGTTTATGAATTACTCGCTCAATAAAGATCCATAGTCAATCTCCAAGTGGCATCTCACGAATAGAGGTAGAGCGTTTCCCAACGCCCAGTTACCCCCTAGTTATTGATGTTCTGGGCATGTCCATCCAATGTAATGTTCATTGGAATAAACACATTTTTGACGTGTCGAAAGAAGCAGCTAAGTGTCTCGTATTTCTTAGGAGAAGTATAGTAAACTATTTTTCACTCCGACTGATTTCCGCATGATCTATACCATCTACAATTGTACGACCTAAATTGGAGTTTAATTCGCACCTATGGGCTGCAGCTTCACGAAAGCAACTTGAGCTGCTTATAGCGGACAGTAAAGTTTCCAGTTCTATTGGCTCCTTGGAACATCGTCGAAACGTGGGTTGCATCTCTCTGTTTCAACGTCACTTACACGGTAGATGTTCTGCTGAGATCCGCAAACTGATGCCGCCAGTTCGTGCGTTCACCAGAACTACACAAACAGCAAGTGCTCATAACTACTGCTCCCTCTTTCTTCCTCCCACCTATCAATCTTCCTTCCAATCAACACAATGATCTGCCATCATAGTGGTACCCTCAGTGTGTTGAATGTATCACAAAAAAAAAAAAACAAAATATATATACATTGAAAAATATATATTTAATCAATATTATTATTTACATAAAAAAGTTTCAAATGAAAATTAACAATGCCGACGAGATTTGAATCTACGACTGCTCGATTCATATTTACTTTCTTTACTTACTTACTTTTAATAGCACAACAGCCCATGGAGGGCCTAGGCCGAGCTTTTCGCATCCACTCATGTTGTGCGTGTTATATTTGTACATGAATGGAAGGGACCTACAGTTTAATGCCGAATCCGAACGGCGATTGATATATGTTAAGTAATTGATATTACTGCATACGAAAGCTTAAGTCATCAGAGCTACAGAGCGAGTTATTGATGATACCGCGGCAAAACAGCGAACTGAAATTAATTTATTTGACTTTGCTCCTTGCCTTGCTATTTGTCGTTTGTCTTTTGGCTTAGCTATATTTAAATAAAAAAAAATTATATATAATTAAAAAAAAATTTTAAAAAAAATACATTTTGCTGAAGGATTCTATGAGCTGTTATGTGCCTTGTTAACAACTGCTCCTATAACATCTGCTTTCGATCCTCTTGATGGGTTGAAATGTTTCACTCTGATTGCTGTTGTTCTCCTCTGTTGTGTTTTTTTTGCTCTTTGTATGTGTGAGTGTATTTGTGTCTCAACGACAACTCATTTAAATTAATTTAATTAATTTTTATTAAATTTAAACAACAAACAAAAAAAAAAATCAATGCTAAAAATGCAGAAAGTTTCATCAACCTAATTAAATTTTGTATATTATGTATATATTCCCCTATTTATAATTTTTTCTGTTGGAAATTTTTTTTGTATTTTTTAAATTAAATTTAGTAAAAAAAAAGGTATCGCATTTCATTTATCTCGATTTACAAAGTATGTTTTACATATTTTGTGCAAAGTTTTAATTTCATTATTTCGCTACAATGAGATTTATGCAAAGAATGAAATTAGAACAGATTATAATTGGGGTATTCACAAGGTGGCGTATTGATTGTCGTAACACCTCCATTGTCATAAATTCGCTCATTTTTCATAGAAAATTCTATGACATTATGAGTATAACGATACGACAGAGTAAGACACCTTGCGAATACCTCAAATGTATATATGTATTCATGAGAAGTTAAACTCAATGCATTGGTGATCGAACCATAAAATTTAAAAAATTAACTAAACTAAATTGAATGCCATAATAGATATTTGTCATTTCTAGTCTCATAGTGGTCGCTGTGGCGTAGTGGTAGTGCGTTGGACTGCTACGCAGAGTGTCAGGGGTTCGAATCTCGGCACAGGCAAAATCAAAAAGTAGAAAAAATATTTTTTCTACATGGCACCACCTCTTGGCAGGCAATGGCAAACCTACAAGAGTAAAAATTACTCTGAAAAGCTTTTCACTTCGCCGTTCGGATTCGGCTTTAAAATGTAGGTCCCTTCCATTCATGTACAAATATAACACGCACAACATGAGTGGACGCGAAAAGCTCGGCCTAGGCCCTTCATGGGCTGTTGGGCCATTAAAAGTAAGTAAGTAAGCCTCATAGTTCCTCTAGATTACAACGATGTGGACAAAAACTACGAATATGGTAGTTTTATGCAGAATGAAATGATGTTATCTCCATAAAAGAGAGAGTATATTTCTTAATCTCTCAATTTGAGTGAGAGAGAGAGGGAGAGAGAGAGGGAGAGAGAGAGATAGAGAGGGGAAAAAACTCTACAGAATAGAACGGGGTCAGTAATAACTAGAGACCGACCGAAATTTCGATTTCGGTTTCGGCAATTTGCGGCCAAAAAAGCTGTTTCGGCCCAGTTTCGGTTTCGGCCGAAAACTTAAATATCATTTTCGGCAAAGTTCGGTTTCGGCCTAAAAATCCAAAAATTTCTGCTTGAAACCGAAAAAAAGTAGTAATATTTCGAAAGTACATACACTTTTAACAATTAAATGCAACTCTGTGTACAAAAAAAGGACGCCATCTTTTGAGTGTCAAATTTTTTATTGCAAATTAATTTCACGGGTCGTGGACACAACATTCAGAGCGCTCCATCCGCATCGATCTCGGTTGCGAATCGTGGAAACAACAGTAATCGCTCGAAGCCCGGACTAAACGTATTGCTTGCGCTTGTGCCCAGATCTCCAAGCATTAGGTAAATATTATATTTCTGTTAAGGCTGTGGAACTATTTTTAATTCTATTAAAACTTAATGGTTTTAGGTAACAATTTCAAATCCGAGAAAAAACCCTATATTTTAGGGAGTCAGACACTGACTCGTCGAAGGCATCATGTAATACCCGATCCAAGTTGTGTTCGCTGGGTAACAAAATACCAAAATCACGAACAATAACTGGACTGACGACGTATATTAAACATCATAGATCCTGACGAAAGCAGTAAATATTTAAAACAATTAACCGAGTGTCAATCGCACGAAAAGGAAGGAGTGACAAAATCCAAAAAACCCGAGTCGTCGTCATGTTTAACCCAGCCAACACTTGAAGGTATACTCTCTTCTTCAAACAAATGGCCAGAGGATCATCCCATATCAAAAAGAATTGACCAGGCAATTATGACTTTTGATAGCAGTTGACCTGTTGCCGTATAATTTGGTTCAGCGCGAAGCATTTAAACAATTAAACTTTG
Organism: Palloptera scutellata; assembly: GCA_958295655.1. NCBI lineage: Eukaryota > Metazoa > Arthropoda > Insecta > Diptera > Pallopteridae > Palloptera > Palloptera scutellata. The sequence goes on from OY282449.1 coordinate 122,973,402, forward strand.
CTGATCCGGAAAAACCATCAAAATATAATTTAAAATCAGAAAAGTATTTTCGCACAAAACTGATGATATTATCAGAAGCAAAGTTGGTGAATTAATATAAAAAGCTGAATGGGTAAGCTTTGCCACTGATATTTGGACAAATCCCACGAACTCATGCTCCTTATTAAGCTATACGGCTCATTTTAATCTAAAGTCAAATCGTCTCAAAGTCGTCTTAGCTACGACTGTCATGGATCAGACCCACACGGGTGTTAACATAGACGAAAAACTTTTGGTAATTTCCCTAAACATGCACTAATTCAAGATATAACCATTCGCTGGAACAGCACTTATCTCATGCTTCAACGCTTATTAGAACAAAAAAATTCCATCAACCTGTACTCTGTAGAACATTGCGGCATAATTTCACCAAATATAGAGGAATGGAAGCTGATAAACGATATTGTTGAAGCTTTAAAATACTTTTATAAGGCAACACTTGACCTTTCTGCGACAAACGCATGCGTATCGGTTATCATCCCAATGATCTCGATGCTAAACTTGAAACTTTCTCAAAAATATTGCAAAAATTAAAACGGATCTCATTATTTCGTTGAACAACAGATACTTGAATATTAAAAATGACATCAATCTGGTCATTGCAACCTTACTACTTACATCCAAGGTTCAAAAACAAGTACTACTGTGGGCAAAAGTTAGTAAGACTTTGTTCATAATTTCAAATTTTTTTATTCATTCTTCCAAATCTATTTCGTCCCCTTCAAAGTAATCCCCCCCCGGCCCCAATACACTTGGGCCAACGTTTTTTCCAATTCTCGAAACAGTTGTTAAAGTCAATTTCCGGAATAGCCTTCAATGCGCTTAGCGATTCATGTTTAATGTCTTCAATTGACTTAAAACGGACAAACGGTCCACGAAGCGGTTTTTTGAGTTAGTCAGGCGAATAGGGTGGTTGCGGAACGATATCAGTCGAGTTTTTGGCAAAAGATCTCGTAAAACCAATGCAGTGATTTTGGAACCAATCGTGCATTCACTCTTCTTAGGCCCAAATGATGTTTTAAAATGGTTTTCACTGATCCTTCCGATATTCCAACGATGCCAGTAAGGTCTCTGACTGTTGATCGTCGATTCTCGATTCTCGACTCGATTCTCGAGCACCAATTCCTTGATTTTATTGACGTGTTGATCATCAGTTGATGTTGATGGCCGTCCTGGACGTGGTTCGTCGTCAACGCGTTCTCGACCATCTTTGAACAATTTGTACCAATCAAAAAAACCATTGCTCGCGACATACAATTATCACCGGAGGCCTTTTGCAACATTCTGAACGTTTCGGCACCAGAAATTTGATTCCGCACACGAAATTTAATGGAACTTCTATGTTGAATAATTTCACTCATTGTGAAAATCGCCGAATGCACTTTTTGTACTCCAGAAAGACAAGCGTATACTAAACACTAATGATCATTTTGTCACCGACAGTCATACCAACCTTAAAAAAAATAATATTTTGATGAATGGGTTTCCGCGCGAAATTTAAATTAAAAAGTCTTACTACTTTTTGCCCACAGTAGTATCTCACTGAAATCTGAAACTGATAGGGTAGTGACTGACATTTCAAATTTTTTGATTGGCCAGGATCCTATTATATGTTCAAGAAATGAAAATGAATCTTTGGGTTCAAAAACCAGTAACATATCAAGTAAAAGTTTATGGGAAGCTCGTGGGATGCGTCTGCTGTTGAAGTAGAATATGCTTCAGGTAATAATCAACAAATGGATTTGTATTTGAATGAACCGCGCGTTTTTCGTGAAGTTAATATTTTTGAATACTGGAATTCAAGTCCTTTTCAAACTCTAATACCAGCAATTACCAAATATTTATCTGCACCAAAGTGAACAACTTTTTAGTACTGCTGGTCGGCTTTATTCAGATCGTCGTAGCAATTTAATAGGAGATAATGCAGAAGAACTCCAGTTTTTGCACTATAATATAAAACTTTTAAATTTTGAATATTGAATTAATGTCCATTATAAAATACTCTTTGTACCTCAAAAACAGTATTGAATTATTTTATTATTTTGTTATTTTTAAAGTCAATTTAATTATTAATTTAGTTTCTTAATACAGAAATGACAGTAAGTCTGAAAGAAACAAAAACTGTACCTAAAAATGTACTGATTCAGTTGTACAAAAACATTTGCAATGTAACTATTTAAATATATAAAATATAAAATATATTTTCCTTTGTATTCGAGTGCCTATACCATAATAAATGTGGACTTTTTGTTCCCCTTGGTTAAACTATTCATTAATTTGTATTTATTTTTACAGATTGTTTTGGGATTAGGAAATAGTTTCAACAATAAATAGCAGTTTAAAATTACTATAATCTATTCCATTGATACTACTTTATTGCATCAAAATTAAATATTATATATATTTTTGATTTTGTGGAAAAATTTCGGTTTCGGTTTCGGTTTCGGCCGAAATTGAAATAACAGCCGAAATAAATAAATTTCGGTTTTACCGAAATTAAAAATTAGCCAAAATTTCGGTGTAGGTTTCGGCCGAAATAAAAAAAGCGGTTTTGGTCGGTCTCTAGAAATAACTTCACTCGATGGATCAATAGTTTGCTAAATGACCGTTTTATCGGTATTTTGATAGACTGTATCGCTTTGGAAAATCACAAGGAAAAGCCGCAATGACGCATGGACCGAGCCGGTCCTACACTTTTACTTCTTTTTATCAGTGACTTTCTGCAATTGACAAGAAATTTCATATACACGTTTGCGAATGACAGCACCATTTCAATATGCAATTTCAAACCAGTCAATCATACTCCTGCTGATAACGATCTTTGGAGATTAAGAGAAAAAGGCATGTTATGAATTATTCACTTAATAATGATCTTCAATCAATCTGCCAGTGAGGTCTCGTGAATAAATTTGAATTCAACTCGTATAAGACTCAATGTTGCCAGTTATCTCACAAACGAGTTTCCCAAACCACCGTTCACCCCTTGACTGTAAGAGGGTTAGTTATTGCGGTGTCAGCGACTCTTGATATTCTGTGCATGTCCATCAAAAGTGACGTTCATTAGAATAATTACATTTTTGGCGTGTCGAAAAAAACTCATGGGGATATTCTTCTTGCCTCAGTTACATGCATAAACAATTAAGCTCATTCTAGAATGCCGTTTGCGGCTATAGTCTAGGTAATATTGTAAATTATTTAAAGTAGTTTAAGTTTCAAATTATATGTATGTTAATATATAAGTGTTGCCACACTTTCAATATTACTTCCACATCTGTAAATGAGCTTTTTATTCATTAAACATAAGCAAAACAAAGCAGGAAAAATCAGAAGTTCTCAAATTTATTTCAATTGCTTCTTACTTCACACTATGTATTTACATTTTAGCTGTCCCTTTTCCCTTTGCTGAAGCTTAAAAAGTAATTTCCAAGTTGAAAGCAGAAAAAAAATAAAAATAAAAATTTCAGCGCGAATTCATAACAAACAAACTAACAAGAATTTACGCTAAAGTAAAGAAATTATACTAAATTTTATTATGAACAGAACAGAACAGCAACAAAAACAACATCAAAGTATCGTTTCTATAAATGCACGAATGTATGTAAATCCTTTTCAGTAACAACAGCCAAAACAGCAAAAAAGTCGCACCCAAGTTGTCGTGGTCGCCGTCGCCGTCGCCGTCGTTGTTGTAGGTATGTATGCACATATACCAAGTTGGCAACACTCTTACTCAGTGCTGCTGTATTGTAGCTCAAGCAAGCGAGCAGTGAACAAGCAAGCGAGCAAGTGAGCAACCAACCAACAACAACCTTAAAATTGTTATGGCCTGGACATGAGCATGCAATAATAATAATTTTACGCATATAAATGTCAGTTTAAGTAAAAATAACTTTATTTAATGTTAACAAGCGTGGCTAATATGGTGTACTTCTTCTTGTACCTCCTGCTCTTCTCCATCTTCTTCTGCATCTTCTCTCACCACACACATACATACATCCACTACTCTGCTACATACATATGTAGTAGGTACTATGGCAAGTTGGCTGTAGTAAGTAAAAGTTTTAAAAGAGACTTCTACTAAATACTACAGTGCAAACACAGATGTTCACATGGTTAAAGCTGGGTGCCCAAAAGAGGCAGTATAACGCCAGTTAGCGTAGTGCTCTAGGAAATGTCGGCTGCTGTTGCTGTGCGGTTTGTTTCTACTACATACTAAGTACCATATTTGCTATTTCATGCTTGCTAGCCAGGTTCATTTCAATCGGGCGCTGCTTGTTTCTCGCTTCTCGCTGCTCTCACAACTAATTACAATCAATTCTAATTGTCTTTAAATTGCTTACTGGGAGTGCATGCTGCGGCGAGCAAGCCAGCGAGCATAATAGCACTTCCTTGTTCCTTTAAAGGTAAAGCTGTTTGACTCTTTAGCGTTGTGTGTTTCGTTGTTGTTTGGTGCTATCATTGTTGCACTTCTACTTTACTTATATAACAGGCAGTACATAAGTGTTGCAAACAACCAACATCATCAACAACATCATCAGCTCGAGTGCAATTTTTACTTAAGTTGCAAGTGATTTTTATGGTTGCTAGTTTGGCTTTTACTTTTTTTCTTTTAGTTTCTCTTCTATATTTTTATGGACTTCTAGAGAAGTTTTGTGAGCACATAGAGGATATATGTACATACATAGAAAAACGTTCGTATGTACATATAATAAATTGTTATTGTACTTAGCTAAATCTCTAAAATTAGTCTTTTGTTAGTTACTGAATAGTTTCTGAATATGGAAAATTGTATTCTTAATTATTTAAATTATACTTTGTGTACCGAAGTTTTTAAAGTTTGCACTTACATTTTCAATTAGGTCTGAGTCTAAAGCTTTAAAAGCCATTTGAGAGTCTGTGAATTTAGCTAGCTGGAAAAGAACTAAGCTTAGATCCATCTTGAATTTGGTTTAGTGACAAGCAGATTTCTTTGTTGGCCAGATGTTTGGTCTGGCTATCTCCAGCAGTCAAAATCATTAGGCAATTTTTATTTGTGTTCTGTGTTTTTACTTTTGCATCGAACACACAATCCACTTTGAATCTTTTTCTATTTTCCCTCTATACTCCTCTTCTTGGGCAAGAGTTCCCGCAGTACCTCATGAAGCGCAGAGTAGATTTAAATAAACTTAAACCACAACTGTTTATGTGAAAAGTTTGACATATATAAATTGAAGCGTCAGTTCGGCAAACTGTTTTCATTCCCATGAAATAAAAGAGTAAATTTTTATGGATAAGGGTTGAGATGATTCAATTTAGGTATGAATGGGTTAGTGCCATGGAGTCTAGCCGACTCTCTTCATTATTGTGTCCTTATTTCGAGTGAAGTTCACATTTGATGCAAAAAATATCATTTTATCATATTTAAAGTACTATTAACTCATATTATTTTTGCCATAAAAATATAAAGAAATTTACAAAAATAAAATAAAAGTTAAAATGGTGTAAAAAAAAAAAAACTTAGTGTCACAAGTTGAGAGTTAGTAGTCATCTTTTCAAGTGCATCTTTTCAATTCCATGAAAATAAAAATTGTTACAAAAACAAATGCATATGGAGTAGATAATGACATTTTTAATATAAAAATACAATTTACGGTTAAGTATTAAATTTTTAATTTTTGTATTTAAGTATGTCTTCAGAGACTATAGAGTTACTGAAAAAGAATGGTGGTGTGGATTATGTCAAACGAACACATGTTTGAAAGGTAACATTTCAGGCTATATTTTGTGTGAAATTTTGAGTCGCTAGTGTAAAACGCTACATTTATTTGAAAATGAGTGATATGTCTGAAGAAATACGGTATGTGATAGTTTATTACTATATGCAGAAAAGGTTAAACCGCTGCAAAAACATGACGAAAAATTTGTGCAGTTAACGGTGAGGATGCTGTGAGTGAACTTAGGACGCAGGAGTGGTTTACTCGATTCCGTTCTGGAAATTTCGTTATCAAATATGCACTGAAAATCACTTAAAAAGCCGATGAAATTTGGCAACTGATGGAGCAAGATCGACACGCAAGCAGTCAGAAGATAGAGGAGGCACTAAGCATCAACCACATGATAGATTTTTGCTAGTAGTGGCAGTATTGGTAGTAGTAATAGTAGTAGTAGTAGCAATAGTAGTAGTAGTAGTAGTAGTAGTAGTAGTAGTAGTAGTAGTAGTAGTAGTAGTAGTAGTAGTAGTAGTAGGAGTAGTAGTAGTAGGAGTAGTAGTAGTAGTAGTAGTAGTAGTAGTAGTAGGAGTAGTAGTAGTAGTAGGAGTAGTAGTAGTAGTAGTGGTAGTGGTAGTAGTAGTAGTAGTGGTAGTAGTAGTAGTAGTAGTAGTAGTAGTAGTAGTAGTAGTAGTAGTAGTAGTAGTAGGAGTAGTAGTAGTAGGAGTAGTAGTAGTAGTAGTAGTAGTAGTAGTAGTAGTAGTAGTAGTAGTAGTAGTAGTAGGAGTAGTAGTAGTAGTAGTGGTAGTGGTAGTAGTAGTGGTAGTAGTAGTAGTAGTAGTAGTAGTAGTAGTAGTAGTAGTAGTAGTAGTAGTAGTAGTAGTAGTAGTAGTAGTAGTAGTAGTAGTAGTAGTAGTAGTAGTAGTAGTAGTAGGAGTAGTAGTAGTAGTAGTAGTAGTAGTAGTAGTAGTAGTAGTAGTAGTAGGAGTAGTAGTAGTAGTAGTGGTAGTAGTAGTAGTAGTAGCAGTAGTAGTAGTAGTAGTAGTAGTAGTAGTAGTAGTAGTAGTAGTAGTAGTAGTAGTAGTAGTAGTAGTAGTAGTAGTAGTAGTAGTAGTAGTAGTAGTAGTAGTAGTGGTAGTAGTAGTAGTGGTAGTAGTAGTAGTAGTAGTAGTAGTAGTAGTAGTAGTAGTAGTAGGAGTAGTAGTAGGAGTAGTAGTAGTAGTAGTAGGAGTAGTAGTAGTATTAGTAGTAGTAGTAGTAGTAGTAGTAGTAGTAGTAGTAGGGCAGAAGTACAAAATAATACTAGATACTTCAAACTATCCGCACCGACCCGTACACACCAAAGCAATAAGTCTTTTTTTTCTTATTCTCGTTTTCTCTTTACGTGCTTGTTTGCACTTTTGTTGTTGTTAATGGTGGTGCTGTTGTTATTGCCACAGGTGTGCCATCATAGTCACCACTGTCTCTCTCTCTCTCACACACTCTCTTGCGCTCCAGATATAGTCATCATTATTTTGAGAACATGCAGTATAAAAACATAAATACATGCTACATTGTTATTGTTGGTATTACATGTTACCATCGCATGAAGCGTGCACACATAAAAAAAGAACAACAGGAAAAATTCATTTCTTTTTAGAAGAAAAACTCAAAACATCAAACCTCCTAAGTACGAATAGCAAAAAAGCAAAAAAAAACATGATGAAACTTTTATGTTTGATTGTTTGTTGCTCGATACGTTTGTGCTATTGTACCGACAGACAATTGCAGTGGCAACATGCGCCAAATGTGCCATACCACACACAAAGAAAATCACTGTTCATCGCAGATAGTAGATGTTGTTCGTGCAATATTTCTAATACTTATGTAATAATAAATATGCATTGCTCGAAATAATCAATTATGTTAGTAGTACATAGAGTATCGGGGAAAAAGTGTGTGCAGCTATGAATGTAAGTTGATTGTTTGCCTGTTTTTGCGTTGTCACTGAAGAATAGCACACACAGCGTCATAAAGTTTAAACTTCAAAAAGTAACGAAAACAATGCAAAAAAAAATGTAAATTCATCGGTGCATTGCAACAATCAATTTAATGTGAGTCACACGAAAGACACTGAGAATATTAAAGTAACAACTGCAGCATAAACATTACGGCCATGGTTTCGTAAGGGAAGATAACTCAGAGGCACGGAAATACGAGTATATCAAAAAGTATTTTAAATAGTAGTTGTAATCGCCTTACCATTCGTATTCTGTTATGTCTTAGATGAAGGGCGTCTTTAGTGGGTGACTTAACCTTCTCAAGTTGTTACTGTTGCTGTTTAATAAAACAGGGGTTCTTTAAAACATCACTCCCATTTAATATTCCAAAAAAACCGATTAATAAGACTTCTCTCAATACTTGTTAACTCTCTTTATAGCAATTTGTAAAGTATGAATACTAAGTGAATTGGTGAAATTACAAACGACAGATGTCGCTGTTTCAGTTTTAAATGAAAGTTTTAACTAACTAACTATGTACATGAGAGAAAAGATGAAGATGAGGGTTTGAAAAGGAATGAGGCTGGCCATACGAGAGTAGTTGCGCATATAGCGTGTTTTAGACTCTTTTGCACCAGATCAATGCCTGACAAGATGCCTGCAAAAATTCATACCACGATGTGATATTTGATACCAATCATCCTAGTCACACGAGACCAATTGGGCATGTAGCATGTTTTAGACTCATTGCTCTCGTGTGGCCATGCTCATTCCAACTAATGAGTACCATAACCTCCAGCAGTAGTGAGCAGAAAGCGAAAAAATAACCATAAGATCGCATACACACCAAGCCATAGCGAAATAAAGAAGAGTGAACCAATCAGATATTGGCTTTGTTTTGGGACGGTTATAGTTCTTTTTAGAGGTTTTGATCGCTTCATTGGAGGTGGTGATGGCTATCTCTAGAATTTAATTGAATTTTACATATTTACAGTGTACCTTTGTGCCCCTATTTTCTCAGTATATTTTTCTGTTTTAATAATGTATTTCTGTTCTCTTCGGTTTCGCTTTGATGCCTTTCAACCGAAAATTGTGAAATAAAACACACATGCATATACAGAGAGAGAGAGAGAGAGAGACAGTGAGGCAGAGAGACAGCGAGACAGCGAGGCAGAGAAACCAATATAGAATAAGTTAGAATAAGTTAGAAAAAAAAGAAAAGCAAGCGTAAGTATGTAGTAATTGTGTTGCACACTATATTTTTGGTGGCAATCTCTGTATATATGTATATGTATGAGTACGTACGTATATGAATTTATGCACCTACAATAATGAATGAGAATGTCCTCTTTATCATGTGTGTGTGTTTGTGTGTGTGTGTGTGCATATAGGCATTGTTATGGTATTCATAAGTGAGGGAGATATCATCTCAGAATTTTATAGTATACTCGTATGTGACAGAACGTTGAAGGAACAAAAGCAAAAATTATTAATTAATGCTGATTATGATTTCATTATTCTTATTTTTTTTTTTATGTTGAACCACCGGATTTTGTTTGTTATCGTATGCCCGACACAGTGACATAAAACTTAAAATTGTGACAGTTTATCTGATTCTGATTCTTTTTCTCGTTATGAAAGATTTTCCTTTATGATCGTTCGCAATTACTAAAAATCATGGCTAAATTTTAATTTTTACAATAAGAAAATTCTCTTTTCTGTTGGATATTTGAAATGATTTTGCTACCATGGCATTTCGTTAAAGTTTTGAGGGGAATATTTGTATGTCATTTGCACGTGCATTCGAAATGCAACCCCCTCATTTCATGCACTCACTCACTGAGTTTTGACATAGTTACAAACAAGCAAGCTAGCAAAACTTCTCCATGCGTGTCTGCTGCAATAGCAATGCAGAAAAACATAAAAAAACCACCGGCTAAATGCAACGTGTAGCAGTATAAAACTAGAAAATAGAATAAACGTGAAGGAGTGGTAGAAAAGTGAAACCAAAATAGGAAAAAATCAATACAAAAATACAGTTTTAGTTAAAGATTTTATAACAAATAATGAATTTTGCTGACAATTTACATCATTTCGCTTACCTCTGTATGCTTGGTGAAAATAATCTGGCTGTGAAAATTACGTAGGCATTAAAGACTCTTGCTCCTTTTTAGGGCGATTGAAATGTTTTAAGATTTTTTTTTGTATTTTTATTATTGTATTTTGTTTCAAACATCTAAGCTTAGTTTACTTAGAAATTTGTGTTTACTAATTGAGCAATTATTTAATTCAAATATTTTCATTTTAATTAATTACAATTACTTTTTTTGTGTTGCACTAAAACACTTTTAACACTTAAATATTGCCGTCAAATCGGAACATAAACAATGCTTTGCCTATTGTTTTTCACTCTTTAACCTTTCCTTATGACAGTTGTGCTTTTTGGCGCATGCTTCATTTGCATTAAGGCAAAGTGACAGCCATAAATTTCGTTAATGTTATCAAATTTTTCAAAAGAAACCATGGCAACATAGGAAAGCAAAAGTGAACTTTGAATGCATTTTCAATTATCTAAGAGATTCATAGTATATAAATTATGAAATCGAGGTGAACTAAGTCAAAGTTTTAGTTACTTAGATACAATCACACTTCAATTTATGTGGTCGACTTTCACCCAGCAAATGTGTAACTAGGTGGAATGAGCTCAGGTTTCATTAGTGGAAAAGCCTCATGCTTCACTATTCAATCTTCTACGTATAAACAAAAGCATATTTAGTTTTAATCAGTACTGATAATTTATAGTGGGCATTTTTATGCGCTTTTGTTTAGTAGTAACTTCAATTATTTTTAATCACCTTATGATATTTATTTATAAGTTAAAAAATTTCCTATCATAGCTGAAATTATGCACAACTTCTACTTGTATATTCATAATATGCTGCCTGAAAGTATGCAATGAAATTGTCTTCAATTAGCTACAGCATGTTATGCTCAAATGTTGACAGCGGCTGTTTTTTACACAGGTGGAATTTACATTTGCAAACGCCATTCGGAAATTCATATTCTCTCATGTGCACATGTATTTTGCATGAGTTTGTGTTTCTGCATCTTTATGAAAATGTGAGCACAAACGGAAGACAGACAGTGAGAAAGCCCCGACAACAAACGTATGGAGAAACATATCTACTCTCAAATGCCTTTTTATTTTGTGACTAAAATTAGAACTACGAAAACCTTTGTTGGGACACTCACTTCATCAATTTATAAGGGCGCTGTTTTATATGCTGTTTTGTTATTTTTGTAATTTTCATATTTCTTATGAAGCCAAAAATAAGTAGTGCTGAAAGCTACAACAACAGCAAAGGTAGCACGCAAAAGTGGAACATCAAAGGACAAGCAACACATACAAAAGATATAAATTCATATGCACGTTTTGAGACACATATTGTCGATTTTTAAAACATTTTTACATTAAGAATTTATATTGTATCATTTTTCTTTACATACGAGGTATGATCAGAAAAAAACCCGTTATTTTCATTTCATTTTTTCGAAAAGTATTTATTTATTCATCAACAACTATCTTGTCCCCTTCAAAGTAATCCCCCTCAGATATAATACACTTATGCCAGCGTTTTTTCCAGTCCTCGAAACACTTCTGAAACGCGCTTTTTGGTATCACAGCTCCTGTTTCGATTTTTCTTTTATCTCCTCAATCGTAGCAAAACGCTTTCCTTTCATCGGTGTCTTCAGTTTTGGGAAGAGGAAAAAGTCAGCGGGGGCCAAGTCCGGTGAATACGGTGATTGAGGCATGATAACGGTTTTGTTTTTGGCCAAAAACTTACGCACAAGCGACGTTGTTTTTGCTCAAAATTTAGCAATTTTGGAACAATCTTCGCTGCCGCACATTTCATGCCTAAAACATCCGTAAAAATTGCTTGGCATGAGCCGAACGATATGCCAACATCATCAGCAACTTCTCTGATAGTGATTCGACGATTATCCAAAATCATTTTCTTCACTGCGTCAATGTTTTCATCGATTGTTGACGTGCTCGGGCGACCAGGACGAGCATCGTCATTAACATCTTCTCGGCCTTCCTTAAACCGGTTATACCACAATTGAACTTGTGTTCTGCTCATAGTAGACTCGCCAAAGGCCATGTCCTTGCGCATTTAATTTAATTTTTTACACAAAACTGAATACAGTTTCTTTGATCCATTTTTTCGAATAGTAAAAAATCGAAGAGCACAAATCGAAGGTTGCAGAAAATATCAATTAATGACGGAAAGAGTCGATGCAAAAATCATAATAGCAAAAGTTTTTGGTTTATGCTACATTTTTTTCTTATTGCGTTTTTCATAATTGACCTGTTTATAAAGTATTTACTATTGAAGGGACTGCTGCTAAATTATAAACAAAAAGTAAAAAGAAAAAGACATATGCAAACGTGGATTATCGACCATTGAAAAATTACAATAACAAAGTATGTTGGTGTTTTAACATAAAATTTTTCATTTTTTCAAATGTTTTTGCTTATTCTGAAAACTATAAAAAAAAGCATGTTATGGTTTTAGCAAGAAAGACATTGTGTGGCCAGGCTCAACTATTGAGCCTGGCCACACGAGACCAATTAAGCTGTGTAAAACCGAATTTCTTAGGCGAGAGCGGGGAAACATATGTACAATTTTTCAGTGCGGCTTTACATTAGTCAACTCTTGAAAGCAATTAATTCAGATTGACAGCGAGATCGGACCGAAGAGAGATGATTATTACTCTTTTACTTCTCCTGTACCTCGCAAACTCTAAAAGTTAATTTAAATAGTAAGTTTTTAAAGAGGATTTATTCCACGTAGAGCACTGATACAAAGACACTATAACATGCTACATGTGCCAGTGCTCTCGTGTGACCAGGCTCGTCCAACTTCGAACTTTTTCGAAGTTGGACGAGCAAATATTACATGCAAGAGAGAGATAAAGGTAAGAAGGGCTTCCCAACGATTTTTAAACTGAGGCTGAGGATTTATTTCCCAATTTTTTAATATTTTTTTTATGCATACTATATTTATGTACATATGTATGTACCTATATATCAGTAATTTAATAGATTTGAATTATATGTACTTATGTTTCGAAAGTCGAAATTGCAACCTTTCGAGTTACTATATTCAATTATGGAATTTTTATAACGTACTCTGTGATTTGCCCATAGGCGTGACAAAGAAACCAAGTTTGATTGCTTTCATCTTTTTGAAAATTTACAAATGTTAGTGGTAATAATTTTAAAGTACAATAAAAATGTTTATTTGCTAATAATTTCCATTGCTCTATTAACTATGTAGAGAAAAATTTTCATAAAAAGTTGAATGAAAATCTTTATAAAATGTACGTTAAACATTTTTTTGTGCATATACTTATGTAAATTCCACAACTGCACATAAGTAGTTTAAATGCAGGAGGCAATAAAACTAAACATTTTTCTGTAAGCAAATCGATTAAACATTTTTAACACCGGCTTAAGAAAACTATTTCAACCTCGTAATATAAATAACAGTTTCTTTAAATCTGCTCCACAAATTAGCTCATATTCTAGTTGCTCGTTGTGTTTACATTATTTCTACAGAATCCCAGTCTGTTCTCGGCGATACCAGTACACAAAGCTGCATCAACCTTGACAAAATCTGCAAAGGGAACACAATTAGTTAAACTATTTCTTTTCCATTTCGCACTCTCTCACTCTCTCTGGTTCGACTTACGTATTAGTTTATAGCAATTGGCACGTTTCCTGGCGCATTCATTCTTGAAGCTCATGCACAGATTTAGAATGCCACGTCCACATACCGCTGTAACTTTATCACATTCAGCTTCATTGATGACACACACACGAATAAATCCCGTAACGTAAGCAATCAGCGCTACGAATAGCGTAAATGTGAAAGCTGCTTTCATCTTGAATTGATCTCACACACACACTCTCACATACACAAAAACTATTGTTAAACAAAAACTACGGGGCTTGTAACTTCGAGTGTCAGCACTTAATTATTGACCTTCATTCGAACGTTGTGCCTTTTTATTATATTTTGACATTGAGATTTTGATATTATTGCGCGTTTTTCACTCTCGATTATTATTTTTTTACAGTTGTATTTGCATTTGTCGATTGTGAGGTTGGTTGGTTTTTTTTCGTTTTGTTTTCGTTTATTTCTAATAATTATGATTTGTTGTTGTTAACATAACAAATTGTGATGTTAATACCATATTTATTTTAATCCTTGAAACATTTGAGTAAATAGTTGGGTTTTTACACTTTTAATGGAGAAGCAAATAAAGTTTTGTTCTTCATTTGGCTTTTGTAAAGTTAATTTGTAAGAACTTCAGTACCAGCTGACAAGCTAAATGGAAATAGAAGAAGCGCGTATGTGCAATTTTGGCGGTAAAAAAGAGAAAACCTGGTAGGGTGGAGAATTCTCAGGTCATTGAGAGATAGCGGTGATCCTTTTTCATAGGCGAAAGCAATTTTCATTTAAAATTTCCTATTACCTAAAAATCTTTGTCTGAGGCTCATCGATCAATTAAAAATGTCAGATAGTCACAAATGAAATCTTTCCTTTGAAATCAGGTTTCTCAGTGAATGGGTGGGTCGTAACAGCAGTTCAAAGACAATAATTTTATAGCTCCAATGAGTCAATCAACAGTTTCTTGTCTATTCGCGATATATGCAAGCTAATAGTCCAAAAAAAGGTTCATACTGTTTGGGTTAGTCATAAAACTTGGGTTAGTAATGTTATTTTAACTATAATTTATCTAAACATTTATTTTGATTTTAGATTTTACAGAAATTTCAATATATCATAAAAGCTACGATTGCTGCCATCGATTGCACACACAATGCTTCTTCTAAAGAGTATTCTCTCCAATCCACTTTCTTTATAAATGAACCTTGATGCCCGTCAACAGCCATTGCACCTAAACAGGCTATGGCATCCACTTCAAATGCCCATATACTACAGTCATGGCCCCCCACCAGTAAGTAGCCTTCTGGCTGGCCCTCAGCTTTCTGCACGACTTCGAAGCTGGTGCTTCCAATTGTTTTGTTGGTCTATATAGGGAAATTATTAATATTGCTTATAAATTTAGCTTTTGATTGATTTTGATTTACCTCCTTCCATTTCTCGGGCATTCTGGTGGCACCGCGCATAGCATTTAGCACTGTAAGCGTACGATAGTGGGCGCGACGTAATAGAAGCAGTGGTTTCTTTGAAAAACGGAAAAATTCTAAAAGTTCTGAAAGTTATCGCCAAAATTGCACATACCCGCTTCTTCTATTTCCATTTTGCTTGTCAGCTGGTACTGAAGTTCTTACAAATTAGCTTTACAAAAGCCAAATGAAAAACAAAAATTTATTTGCTTCTCCATTAAAAGTGTAAAAACCCAACTATCAGATCACGCTAGGAACTTTTGATTTTACCCTATAATTTTCAAGTGTGGATGATGTTTACTGGTGCATAAGCTTCGTAAAATGCATCGTTAAAAGTACGGCTTTATTACGTTAATCTGGTGTGGAATGGAGATTTTGAATATCAATTCATGTCGTTGCGGCACAAACACAGATCACAGATAATTCTCGGTTCTTTGGCAAATAAAATGAGAAGCAATGAAGCTAAATGTTTTCATTTTAGGATTACTTCCTCAATGACAGTGTCACAATAGAATTATTTCACTTTATTGAAGTATTGAGGCTTTTTATAGAATATGCAATTTGGGAAGTAAGTATGCAGAATAAGTCTGACGCTACAACATAAAGATGCAGTGGGTTTAGTTGAACTACAAGTCGCTTGGATTTGATCTTTCCGGGGTTGATGCAACTGATATTAAAACTTCATTATAAATGAAATGAAGTTCTAAGACCTAGCAGACTCAAAGATTGAGAAACGGACTTATCCAGAGTTAAGAGAGATATTTGTGGGAATTGTTGGAACTTTGTATACAAGCTTCCATGGTTTCGAAACGAATCGTCTTGAACAAAATTTATCTGAATTTTCAGGAGCAAAACCCGCACCAGGTTCGTGGGGTGGTCCAAGTTATTACCTAAAAATTTTAAAATCCTAAACACAAAAGTTTTTATTACTAAAAAATTCCCAAAATGCAAATAAAATATATAAATTGTAGAAGAAAATATAACAATGTGTAAAATATTTCCATTTGTGTACAAATATAACACGCACAGCATGAATGGATGCGAGAAGCTCGGCCTAGGCCCTTCAAGGGTTGTTGTGCCATTAAAGAGAGGAAAGAAAGAAAGGAAAGATAAAAAATAAAGAAAAAAAGGAAAGAAAAAAAGGAAATAAAAAAAGGAAAGAAAAAAATGAAAGAAAGAAAGGAAAGAAAGAGAGGAAAGAAAGAAAAGAAAGAAAGAAAGGAAAGAAAGGAAAGAAAGGAAAGAAAGGAAAGAAAGGAAAGAAAGGAAAGAAAAGAAAGAAAGGAAAGAAAGGAAAGAAAAGAAAGAAAGAAAGGAAAGAAAGAAAGGAAAGAAAGAGAGGAAAGAAAGAAAGGAAAGAAAAAAAGGAAAGGAAAGAAAGAAAGGAAAGAAAGAAAGGAAGGAAAGAAAGAAAGGAAAGAAAGAGAGGAAAGAAACAAAAGAAAGAAAGAACGGAAAGAAAGAAAGGAAAGAAATAAAGGAAAGAAAAAGTTTAAAATTATTGAATATAACATATCATGGATTAACAATTATTTTTCCCCTAAAAATACTATGAAATTTTCCTTTAAACCTTTTCCTTTAAACTTACGAAATAATCATGTGTTTCTTGCTTGAATCTTAACTCGAACCTTTACCTAAAATATCGAAGGTTCGAAGCTCAGCAAACTTCACTTCTTCCACCTTGAATTTGCTAAAGCGAAAATGTGTCGGGTAGCTACAAGTTCATCCAGATCTATTCTTTTCTTTTTTTAAAACATTTGCTAATATTTTGTATTTACATTGCAAAACTTTTAATAATCAAAAATTTTGCGCTGCCAAACACTTTTGATTACTCAACAAAAATATTATAAAAAACCAAAAATCAATAAATAAACTATAAAACATTTGAATAAATATTGATTTTTCTAATTTCGTAATTTTTTACTTTTTGATGGCACAACGGCCCATGGAGGGCCTAGGCCGAGCTTTTCGCATCCACTCATGTTGTGCGTGTTATATTTTTACATGAATGGAAGGGACCTACAGTTTAAAGCCGAATCCGAACGGCGAAGGAAAAGCTTTTCATAGCAATTTTTACTCCTGTAGGTTTGCCATTGCCTGACAAGAGGTGGTGCCGTGTAGAAAAATTATTTTTTTCTACTTTTTATTTTTTGATTTTGCCTGTGCCGAGATTCGAACCCCGGACACTCAGCGTAGCAGTCCAACGCACTACCACTACGCCACAGCGACCACATTTCGTAATTACTCATCTATAAATATCTATATATAATTTTTTGTTCAATTTTTTTTTTTAATTTTATGTTTTCAATATTTTCTTAAGTTTTTTTAAGTAACAACATCTTACTTACTTACTTTTGATGGCACAACAGCCCATGGAGGGCCTAGGCCGAGCTTTTCGCATCCACTCATGTTGTGCGTGTTATATTTGTACATGAATGGAAGGGACCTACAGTTTAAAGCCGAATCCGAACGGCGAAGGAAAAGCTTTTCATAGCAATTTTTACTCTTGTAGGTTTGCCATTGCCTGACAAGAGGTGGTGCCGTGTAGAAAAATTATTTTTTCTACTTTTTTTTTTTTGATTTTGCCTGTGCCGAGATTCGAATCCCGGACACTCTGCGTAGCAGTCCAACGCACTACCACTACGCCACAGCGACCACAACATCTTAAGGAATCTTAAATATTGGTATTTGTTTTGAAGTACATAGATTTAAGTCATTAGAAAACGTAATGCTTTTATAAAGAAAATACTAAGATATTGTAATAAATAAAGCAAAAACAAGTACTGAGTGCGCCATTTTTTATGTTGGTATGTGAATATTGAATAACTTAAAAACAAAAAACAACCGATTTCCATATTTTTTATTTTATTTATTTGTCGAAAACCGGCACAACAAAGTTTAAAACCTTATTAGCAGTACCGGCAGCATGTAGCGTAAACAAGATTAAATACGACTTATAATATATATTGCATGACATACAAATTTAAACTTTACTTTAAAATAAAACATTAAACATCTATTCATCTATTCGTAAAAATTTTAATAACATGATATATTTCATTATTTCCTATTACAGCGAAGAAAGGAATAAAGCTAGTTTATTTGTGAATTGCACAGCGTTATTACCAGATCTTAAACTATTAGGAAGTGCATTCCAAAGACGAACAGAGTGTACAAAAAACTGCCTTTCAGCCGTTAAACAAGAAACACGTAAACAGTTAATCATATTAGTTCGATTGGATATAGAAAAGTTTAATCTCGAAAACAAATAACTGGGTTCTGCATTACATATAATTTTATGCAACAATAAAAGCGTTCGATAGTTCAGTAAGTTATCAAAGGTTAAGCCATGGATTCTTTTAGCATACTGGGAAACATGATCTCGTCTTTTTAGTCACTTTCAAACACATAACGAACAATGTTATTGAAAAGAATATTTAATTTATTTTTACTTAGACTATCACAATTTGCAAATATTTCGCAGCCATATAGCATTGTTGGTATGAGATATGCTTTAGCAAGTAGCATTCGTATATGAAGAGGAGTAAAGTACTGCGTCGTCCAAAGAACACGAAGCATGCTGTAGACTTTCCCAACCGTGTTACTTATGTGGTTATTCCAAGTTAGAGTTCTGTTGAAGGTTACCCCTAGATTTTTTGCAGAGTCTACGTATTCAATATTGCTTCCGTTTAATGAAAGGTTAGGGGCAGTGGAAATGTCAATGATTTTCT
Source organism: Palloptera scutellata (assembly GCA_958295655.1). Taxonomy (NCBI): domain Eukaryota; kingdom Metazoa; phylum Arthropoda; class Insecta; order Diptera; family Pallopteridae; genus Palloptera; species Palloptera scutellata. Next base: position 122,992,036 of record OY282449.1, read on the forward strand.
TCGCAATTACCAAGCATTTTGACTTTGCTGGATTAAGGCTTAAGCCGTTTTTTATTGCCCAATTACCAATGTTTTCAAGAACACTATTCAGATTGTTGATGCAGTCATAGAGGTTCTCACGCTTACAGTTAACGTACAACTGGACGTCATCTGCGTATATATGGATCTTACAGTTTTTCAAAACACTAGGTAGGTAATTTATGTACATAGAAAAAAAAGGGGACCCAAGACAGAACCTTGAGGATCACCTCTTATAATGGGTTGAAAGACTGATGAACAGTTATTGGCGAAGACAGCTTGTGACCTATGGGAAAGATATGACGCAATAAGATTCGTCGCAGATGGCGAGAAGTTAAATAATTTAATTAGTTTTGTCTCCAAAATATTATGGTCGACTGTCTCGAAAGCCTTGGAGTGGTCCATATATGAGGAACTTTTAATTAATTTGGTCCTTTACAATTTATTTGGACTAGTTTTTGAATATAACACCAAGTGGCTGCCGTTATTGACCAAAGCAAATGCGCGCTTTTTGCTACGTTTCCATCATTTTTTGTTCGGCACAAATGTTTGCCTTGAACTCGTCAATGGTGTGAGGTTTGCTGGCGTACACTTTGCTTTTGAAATAACCGCACGAAAAGAAGTCCGGAGGGGTCATTTAGCAGTTGCAAATCATAATAACTCTCTAGGAAAAAAAAACAGAACACAACCGGTGTTCACTCGGAAGTGTCTATTATCCCATGTGTCTTTTATGCATATTTCAAAGCCAACTCAAAAATAATAAAATATACATACATCACATTCCACTAACCAATTTTTTATTTTTTCCCCCGTTTTGACAACCAAATTTTTGAATTTCAACAATAACATTTTTACCAGGTATTTTTCATCCATTTCACAATATTTCTGAGTTCAACTAGTAATAATAACTTCGAAATAAAAGAAGTGAACAATTGCAATATTTTTTAAACAGATTTTTCAGAGTTCGATGTATAGTGGATGTTTAAGGGGCTGGTTATATTGGTGTTCGCTGTTCGACGAACACATCAGATTTTACTCTCATGCTGGGTGTAGTGGTTGGTGTTCGCTACAGAGTTGCATTTTGTCGAAATTTAATTTTTTTTATTACTATTTTTTGCGCAACGGCAACACTAAATGGTATACCAAAAAACTTTAAACGATTTTATTAATATGGAGCGTAAAATTAATAATATAATTGAAAATTATGAAAATAATATGATTTTTCTTCAATAGTTTTATCAATAATATATTTAATATTCACTTTTAAAAACTAAAAACAAAAAACAAACGCAACTTCGCTTTTCTGCATATGAAAATAGTGATGTACAGGTTTGCATGTTTTCCTTCAATTTTACATACATTTTTGTTCCTTTTTATAGAATAACTCATTGCTAACCCTGAATGCTCGGCGTGCTCGGTGTACATTTCACCCAGCATATCGTGTTCGCTGTGAGAGTGAGTAAAAGCTCTTTTTTCGTGTTCGGGCAACATAAATTGGATGGTGTTCGCCGAGTAAACTTTGAATATAACCACAGTCTAACGGGGATAGCTTAATTTAATTATGCTATTGCCAGCCTGTAGGCGGTCTTAGAGGGTTTAACATTTGGGCTTAACATAATTTAAGTGAATTAAACCAGTTCGTAAACATATTAAATCGCTTACAATTATTTTTTGAAATTAAACGTGTTAAACCATGCAACATGAATTAAAACTTGATTTGGTTTAAAAACCACTCGGTAAATTTGTGTTTTCCGAATTTTGACAAGTTCATCTTGCGAGATTATATTTAATGTATTAAACAGGCTTAATAAATGTTACGTTTGCCATAGAGAGTATAACAACAATGTATATACAACACGCTTATTTGACGATCATTTAAGTACTACTCAACACATAAAGGTCAGAATTATTTTAAAAGTAGCGTTATGGTGAGTAGTCAGATTTTTGTTTGATTAAGGAATACAATGGAAAAACGTTTTTTGTATACTTATTGAAGCGTCTCCATCTCCTTAGTTAATTGCATTTGTTTTTCAATTTGGAAAAATGTTTTTTTCTGAATTTTCGCAAGTTCATCTTGTGAAATAATGGTATTTAGTATTTACAGGCTTAATGAACGTTAGGTTATTTTTTATTTAATTGATAATATTTTACAAATTACAGAAAAATATAACTTTTATAGTTCTAACCACTATTTATGAACTTGTGGACCTTTTTTGGTAAGCCTCCATTAGAGGTTTGATAGTTGTTTCAGACACCTTGTTGGAGCAGTTTGCCCATCTCCTTTTAAAATCTTCGATATTTTGGCACACCTTTTTTGTGCTCTTTAAGTTTCTTTTCACAAGAGCCCAATATCTCTCCACTGGTCTTAGCTCCGGACAATTTGAAAGATTAGCCTCTCTTGGTAAGTACAAAAACTATGTTATTACTTTGGTACCACTCCAGAGCTTTCTTACCGTAGTGACATGATGGCAAATCGGGCCAAAAATATGTGGACATATTGTGCTCTCTTATGAAAGGAAGAAGCCTTTTTTCAAACATTCTTTGATGTTCGGTATTTCGGTATTTATAGAGCCCACTGTAACAAATGACTTGCTTCTTTTGCCGCAACTGCATATAGCTTGCCATACCAGGAATTTTTTAGAAAATTTTGTCTGCTAAATTCTAAATTGTTTTTCGACATTTCCTCGAGCATCAGCAACATAAAAATTTTGCGTAAAATCTGCCAGTACATACGTTTCGTCGTCGATTATGCAACATGAATATTTTTGCATGAAATTCGCTTTTAATTTCCGAGCCCTACTTTTGGCGTCTAAAATTCTTGCAGCATTCCTGTCTGGAACTTTTTGGATTTTGTATGATTTCAAACCTGCATTGGTTTTAACTTTTCGCACCAAATAGTCAGAGCACTGGGCTAACCGGGCAGCTTTTCTAGCAGATGTGTTTGGAGATCTTTTCAATATGCTTTCTATTTTCTTGGCTTTCCCAATATCATTTGATCTTTGTTTTCTTCCCGAACCAGGTTTCCTATCTATGGTCAAATTCTCCTGAAACTGTTTAATAACATTGGAAACAGTTTGACGGCAGACCTTCAATTCTTTGGTCAATTTTTTGTATGACCAATTTGGATTTTTTTTGAAAATTTTTAATAATTTTAAGACGTACTTCTTTTTCTTCACTCATTTTGATCAAACTCACAATAGATCAACATGTTTGTCATTAAAAATAATAACTGACATATTTTGCAAAGATAACTAGATCAAAGAAATTTTTAAATTTTACACCCAAAAAAGATTATTAGGTAAAACGTGTGTTAAGATTTTTTCAATCTCAATCCTTAGATGATGATCAGACGATCGTTTCGGAACAAGTAAGACAAGTTTAACTCAGGGTTGCATATGAAAGCTTTGTGCTATGAAAAGCTTTTTTATCTATGAAACATAGCTAATAGCTAATTTTTAAACGAACATATCTAAAATTTTACATTCCAGTAGGCAAACCTAAAATTTGACATTTGAAAAACAGAACAAAGACGGCCACACAAAATCATAATGGACAAAGAAATTGCAGTGAATAGCAAAAGGAGTTAAAAGATTTAAGTGGTCTCTCTCTCATACGAAAGTGCAATAATTCAAGTGTGGGTTGAGCGCGTTGAAGAAGTTGTGATCAGCAGTATTTGCTGTTGTCTGGTATGTTGTATTCTTAGCAAGCAGTATTTTTTCCTTTTTTTAAATTTTTGTTTGTTTTTGCATTGGAATATATATTGTACGTTACATTTTTAATATGCACTCATTCAGTTCACAAACATGAATGAAATCGTCACAATGTAGTTTCTTCCATTCCTTTTGCAAAATTTGTTGCCAAATTTTTCATTTCAATGTGTAAAAATATTATTGAATTTGTAAGCAATTACATGTAAGAATTAACCTTGTTTGAGTCCTTCTCAAACAAATCGTGTTTAACGAAAAGTTCCTTTTCATTTAATTAGGGAAATGAGGGGAGTCTAGAGAAAGCAATATTTTTTTTTTAGGATACAGGTCGTGACAATGGGTTGCTTTTACGAAAACAAATTCACAATCAGCTGTTTGCATAACTTATTTATTTTATATTTGAGTGCATTACATTATTTTTTATTTTATTTTCACCAAAAAATATCCTGTCGTGTAGAAGCAAATATTTCAATAAATTCTTTTAAAAAGACAAAATTCGACAGACACAACGACATTTGTATCTTAAGGCAAATGTCGTTTTGTCGCCTCGTCAAGAAGCAGCTTTATAGGCACATCAAAAGGAAAAATATATTTCAATCCATACAAATACATAGTAATTAGTTGTTTTTTTTTAAATATTTTTATTTCAAATATTTTATTAAAATATCAACAAAAGAATATATGACTTTATAGCAATTTCAAAACATTTAATTATCCAGCAACTATTTGTGGTACTAAATTTGGTAATAAATTCACAATTGGATTGCCAAGAGCAGCATTGCTGAGTCCACCATTTGCAAGAACACCAGTTCCAAGACCAACAGTTCCGGTTCCAGTGTTGGCACTATTTACGCTCCTGCACGCTCTACGTGTATTGAGAGCAATACCGTTGCACATTGAACTACTTACCCGCGTATATTCTGGAAAACACAAGTGAATAATTACATAATATAGTATGCATATTTAGATTTCTAAGGCTTAACACTTACGCGCCGTTTGTGCACAATTGGCACTCTGTAGATAGCATAAATTTGTGAATTTCTGGCATAGATTTGACTGGCCGAAACGTCCGCAGACACTGACTTTCGAATTACAATTTCGTGCATCAATGACACAAACACGCGCCGCCCTAGCCATTGTGGCTACAGTGGCGAACAAAACAATTAAGCTGAATGTTTTCATTTTGAGTTTACTATTTCAGTGAAAGAGTGAGAATAGAATTATATAGTTTTAACAAAGTTTGCGGCTTTTATATAGAAATTGCTTATGATGTTGGAAGTAAGTACATACATATTTATGTATAGGTATGTACTATATTCGGAAGTGCTGAAAATGGTACGCTACAGCATATAGAAGTAGTGAGTGGGTTTGGTTGAAAGGTTCTGTTAGGAAACATAAATCGCTTATATTTGGGCACATTGGAGTTGAAGTACTGGGCTGTATATGGTCTCCAAAGTACCTTAGCTAAAGTAGCTCCATAAATTCTTCTTCTTCTTCTTCTTCTTTTAATGGCACAACAGCCCATGGAGGGTCTAGGCCGAGCTTTTCGCATCCACTAAATTTTTGGGTGTTATATTAGTATTTGTACATGAATTGAAGGAACCTATAGTTTTATGCCGAATCCGAACTGCGAAGTTATAAGCTCACAAATATGTTCTTGAAGAGAATATCCCGTATATGTATGTCGAAGGGTCTTCTTAACTTTTACTTTTAATGGCACAACAGCCCATGGAGGACCTAGGCCGAGCTTTTCGCATCCACTCATGTTGTGCGTGTTATATTTTTACATGAATGGAAGGGACCTACAGTTTAATGCCGAATCCGAACGGCGAAGTGAAAAGCTTTTCATAGCAATTTTTACTCTTGTAGGTTTGCCATTGGCTGCCAAGAGGTGGTGCCGTGTAGAAAATTTGTTTTTCTACTTTTTTTTTTTATATATCCTGTGTCGAGATTCGAACCCCGGACACTCTGCGTAGCAGTCCAATGCATTACTACTACACCACAGCGAAGGGAACTCAGATAGTCAATATTTCTGAAAGAATCGTTTCAATTAGAGCAATTAATTTTTCGGCCGTGTTAATAATATTCAAAGAAAAAAGAAAGCGTTCCAAAAGAAGCACTTCAGTCGGAGTAGAAATAAAAAATGCTACAAGAGAAACTTTCAAGAGAACAAATTGTTAAATAATAACCTCTCAACCTCTCGGCCGGTTTTGACTTAAAAATGTAGGTTTCTTTCATTCGAGTACAATTATAACAAGAATAGAACCAAACTGCATGCACAGCCTAGGCCTGTGGGCGACTTAACTATAACTTTTTCTCTTATAAATTTAAAAAAATTCATAGAAATACTAGTATTTCCTAAGCGTTTAAAGTAAATATAAAACTGTAGATATGACATAGTAGTTTTCAAGACCAGGCTCAAAGGCTACGAAATTTAAAGATCAGTCCGGAGTTTAAGTCCAGCATAATCCAGCGTATAATAAAGTCATTTGAATCACAAGCGTAAACACCAACAATAATGTCAGCCTTGAGATCAAGCGGAGACTAACTCTTGCCAACAGGTGTTACTACGGACTCAGTAGGCAATTGAGAAGTAGAGCCCTCTCTCGACCGACGAAAATAACGCTCTATAAGTCCCTCATCCTTCCCGTCCTAATGTATGGCGCAGAGACGTGGACATTGACCATCAATGATGAGAGACTGTTAGGAGCGTTCGAGAGGAAGATACTCCGTAAGATCTACGGTCCAGTATGCGTGGACGACGTGTATCGAACAAGATGGAACGCTGAGCTGTATGAGCTGTACGCCGACACTGACATAGTCGAGCGTATAAAACTCCAGCGGCTTCGCTGGCTGGGTCATGTTGAGCGAATGGAAGAAAGCGCTCCGGCTAGAATGGTGTTTTATTCGAACCACGGTGGAGGAACACGCAGAAGGGGACGTCCTAATCTCCGTTGGAAAGACCAGGTGCAGGGCAACCTGACTGCACTTGACCCTATCAACTCGCGCCAGCGCGCGCATAGCAGAAGTGACTGGCGAAGCTTTGTGGAGGCGGCCAAGACCGATCATCGGTTATAGTGCCAGCTAAGTAAGTAAGTAAGAATCACAAGCGTTAAGATCGTAAAGGCTGCAATATTGGGGGTGGGGGTATTTAAGCACTAAGTACTTAAGCTCCGCATTTTCCACCTAGGATTCGCTAGTTCGACGATGTGTAGGGCACCTAAGAGTCCATAGGTATGTATATGTTTTTTTTTTTTTTGTTTTGTTTCAAAAAATTGTTCATTTTTTGTATTTGCTTTGCAAAATTTAAAATAATCACAAATTTTGCGCAGCCTAATACTTTTGAATGCTTTAAAAAAAGGAAGGTTATAAATTAAAAAAAAAAAAAAATTTTAAATAAATTATAAAGCCATTTGTATAAATATTGATTTTTCTAACGAAATATATATATATGCTAGTAATTTTTTTTTTAATATTACCTTAAATTATTTAAGTGTTTAAGTAATCATTCTTGAAATTTTTTTTAAGTAACAACATCTTGAGCTAGCTGGAAATTTAAAGTGTTTCTTTTTAGTATGTAGAAGTCTTATGAATTTTTAATTAATTTTTTATAATTTTCTATAAAACCGCAAGCCACCAGAAAAATGTCATCAACATTCTTCAATGTCAACGTAATGCTGCAATAAGGAACAAAAAATATACATAAAACAGGTTTACACGGTTTTGCGGTTGAGCAGTCAAAAGATATTTTTATCGTGATTGTGTAGGCGTTGATAACGAATCTGCTGTCTGTTTTTCGTCAGTCAGGTCAGATTCTTGAATTATTTGCATTTGAAAAATTTGGAAAGAAAGTTTTGATCACAATTACTTACTTTACTTACTTTTAATGGCATAACAGCCCATGGAGGGCCTAGGCCGAGCTTTTCGCATCCACTCATGTTGTGCGTGTTATATATGTACATGAACGGAAGGGACCTACAGTTTAATGTCGAGTCCGAACGGCGAAGTGAAAAGCTTTTCATAGGCAATTTTTACTCTTGTTGCTTTGCCATTTCCTGCCAAGAGGTGGTGCCGTGTGGAAAAATTATTTTTTTCTACTTTTTGATTTTGCCTGTGCCGAGATTCGAATGCGTTGGACATTCCAACGCATTACCACTACGCCACAGCGACCACCGGAAATATTTTAGGATAAAAAAAACATCTATATTATGTAACTTATAATAAATCAAGTTAAATAACTTATAAAAAGCATTCCCTTAAATTCAAGCAGGTAATGAGATTTTCTAATGTACCTAAACTCAATAAGTTCGGACTTTTTTTTAACCGTTTTCTATAATATTTATAAAAAAAATATTAAGTTTACTAAAAATATATTTTTTGTTGAAACAGTTCTACCTAAAATCCCCAAAAAGAGGATTGTAGCGAGAGGTAAGGTTGGTGAAAATATAAAATGGTTTTACACTCCCCTCCCCTCTGCCGTGAAACTAATCACTGCGTTTAACAAAAAGTTTACAAATTCTACGTATTTCAAACAGGAGCATCTGGACCATTTACTCTACACTCATAACTCAACGAACGAAGCAGCTCAATGATTAACAAAAGAACAAAATCACGTTAAAATCACGTTATTTAACTGTTATGTATTTACAAATAGCAAGCAGGTAGTCATCAGAAGTCATCAAACAAAAAAAAATTTAAAAAAATTAATATAAAAATCACAGCTCCTTAAAATAAAAATTACCAAACCACGACGAACGCTGCAATGAAACTTTTACAAATTACTGCCGGAAGTATCCCAATAGTCGTGTGTACGAGTATGTATGTATGTAAAAAAAAATTCTTCAATTTCTCAGCATCATATTTCACTTTCTTATTGCGATTTTTTTTTCCCGCCTTAGCTGTGCGGAACTTTTTTTCTCTCGTTGCAAACATTTCCTAAACAAATCAACATGAAAAATTATACAAGAAAATATTGTGGATGAATGAAGCAAACGAAGAAGCAGAAGCTCGTATTATTTCTGCTGCTTGCAAAAATTTCTCAAATTAAGTACAGCAACAAAAACTAGCAAACAAATAAGCGAAAAAATCCTGGCAGCAAAATTTCTTGCCTTTTTGACATATTTTCCTCATTTTTTCCACTCTCTTGCTACATCGGCTACAAGCATAGAAACGTGTAAGCACAAGGAAAATAAAAATAAGAAGATTTGGTAAATAAGTAAGCGCCAAAATAACAGGATATAAAAAATTAAACTAAAATTATGCTGAACAATTTTTTTCTCCTTTCATATTTAACGTCATTTTTTGTTTGTCCTTCTTCTGTACAGCAGGAAATTGTGGAAATCTGATGGCGAAACAGTTTTTCATTCATGCTGGTCATAGCCGCAGTTTCGCAGCTTAAAAAATAATAAAGCGGAAGTAAAATGTAGGGGAAAAAAAGGAGGAAAATATATTGTATTAAAAAACAACAGCGAGTTGTAACGAAAAATTGTCAAAGTATCCAGTTCAAAGAAAAATTGCATGCTTTTAGTGTTTGTTGCAAGCGTTGCAAATGTGAAACTGTGAAACAGCGAAACTATGCCAAGCACAGGAATTTGTACACTCTGTGGAGAGTTACGACACCGATTCATGGGTGTAAATCATTAAAAAACAATTTCGGTTTTTTATAAGAGGGAGAGAGCTTTGAAATATGCAAAATAAATAATTACTTCAATGCAAATTTCAGGGAAATGAGAAGGGTAGAACTCGCACTACCAATTGAAAGCACAGTACATAAATAAGCTCTAAGATAGCTCTGATAGTCACAACTTATGAATAGGTATTCAAAATGAATTAGTTGTATAGTAATAAGGGCAACACCTACATTGAGGCCATATGGAAAATCTCAACAATAGGCTTTTATTAAACTCAAATCTATGGTTAGAGTACAGCTCGAGCATATCGAGTTTCATTATTCTCAAAACAGTTGATAATAATATTATTATTATGTATGGTATAATTATTAACATAGATACATACTACTGTGGGCAAAAGTTAGTAAGACTTTGTTCATAATTTCAAATTTTTTTATTCATTCTTCCAAATCTATTTCGTCCCCTTCAAAGTAATCCCCCCCCCGGCCCCAATACACTTGGGCCAACGTTTTTTCCAATTCTCGAAACAGTTGTTAAAGTCAATTTCCGGAATAGCCTTCAATGCGCTTAGCGATTCATGTTTAATGTCTTCAATTGACTCAAAACGGTGCCACGAAGCGGTTTTTCGAGTTTAGAAAATAGCCAAAAGTCGCACGGTGCTAAGTCAGGCGAATAGGGTGGTTGCGGAACGAGAACGATATCAGTCGAATTTTTGGCAAAATGGTCTCGTAAAACCAATGCAGTGTGAGTGTGATTTTGGAACCAATCGTGCATTCACTCTTCTTAGGCCCAAATGATGTTTTAAAATGGTTTTCACTGATCATTCCGATATTCCAACGATGCCAGTAAGGTCTCTAACTGTTAATCGTTGATTCTCGAGCACCAATTCCTTGATTTTATTGACGTGTTGATCATCAGTTGATGTTGATGGCCGTCCTGGACGTGGTTCGTCGTCAACGCGTTCTCGACCATCTTTGAACAATTTGTACCAATAAAAAAAACCATTGCTCGCGACATACAATTATCACCGGAGGCCTTTTGCAACATTCTGAACGTTTCGGCACCAGAAATTTGATTCCGCACACGAAATTTAATGGAACTTCTATGTTGAATAATTTCACTCATTGTGAAAATCGCCGAATGCACTTTTTGTACTTCAGAAAGACAAGCGTATACTAAACACTAATGATTATTTTGATGTGACATTTGGCACAGATGTCACCGACAGTCATACCAACCTTAAAAAAATAATATTTTGATGAATGGGTTTCCGCGCGAAATTTAAATTAAAAAGTCTTACTAACTTTTGCCCACAGTAGTACATACAATCTTACCGGGAATTAAGTAGTCAATAAATCACAAAATATTTATTATTCATTTAAATTTATTCTATGGTCTTCAAATAATACTCTTATGCCAACGAATAATCCAATCATCAAATCATTACTCTAGAGCATTTTCCGGAATCAACTTCTCTTTTGTGTCTTCTATCGACTGAAAACGGATGCCTAGAAGTGGTAAATTGAGTTTTAGAAAGAGAAAAATGTCAGTCGGAGGCATATCAGGTGAATATGGTGGTTATTCGATGATAATTGTTGAGTTTTTGGGCTAGAAATTCATAAACAAGTGAGTTGTGAGTTGATGCAATATCCAAGAGTTTTCTTTCCACAAACTTTGATATTTTTAGATGAATTTTCTTTCTAAAACGCCCAGATAATATTCTTTATCTACCGTCTGACCATCTGGCTCAAATTCCGAGTGCATGACACCGCGATAATCAAAGAAACCAGTCAGTCAACATTATCTTGACTCAGGCTAAAATATAATTTTTTTTTTTCAATGATGATTTTTAAAAAGATTTTCTTCATAGCAGAAAAGGAGCGAGTAATACTTATGAAATTAATAATATTATATTTTGCAGACTATTGCTTCGGTCGTAGCATTAAGTTAACATTATAAACGTAATAAAAACCTAAATCTGGCAATAAAGTATTTCATTGAAGCCTGACCGGAATGAGGTAGAAAGAAGCCTTTGAGAATCATTTCTATTTATGGTAGTTCTGGACACTCACTTTGAAGGAGCACTGTTCGTAACAAATTAACATTCATACTCTCAAATCTAAGGCGAAAAAAAACACTACCCCTAATCCATTAACCTTTACAATCTCCTATTGCAAACAAACTTCCAATATTCCCATATTTTACGTTTTCTTCTAATTTAAATTAAGTATTTATTTATTTATTTAATATATCTAATAGAGAAAAAGTAAAAAAAAAGCCAATTCAAGTTTGTTTCGGCTGTTTACTTTATATGACCCTGAAGATTTGTGGCTTTTAACTTCAGGAGATTAGGGTTAACCCATTTTGATCTGTCTCTGTATTCATCTGTACGGTTGTACTGCAAATTTGAAAATTCATCAAAAATACAATTTAAACTCTTTCCAAAAACTAAGTACTGATTATTATTACTACACTTGCTGGTTTTATAATTGCATTTACATAACTAAAAATTATTAGGTTTCACTTTCACTGAAAGGTTTCACAACTTAACTGAATTTTTTGGAAGCAGGTTTTAAAAACATCAACAAAAATAGTACACTTAATAATTTCGCATTTTTTTTTAGAAATTTTGTTTAGATAAATTAACAAACTTGACGTAGAAATTATAGCTTCACAGAATCCCCATAGAGGTTTTAGTTTTAAATAATACAGTTTGTAAAAAGCATTTGAAAAATATGTAAATTTCAACGAAAATGCATAAGTAGTTCCCAAATGATGTTGTGCCTTTACTTGTAATAGTTCCTGAAATAATTTCTTAATGCTATTAAATCACAGAACAAATTTATTAGTACATATTTCTCATGATGTTGCGTGCATGAATTTGTATGCACATACTCGTACTTACTACAATATTTGAAGGCGAATATATGAAAATTTGTTATATTGCGACTGAATCGATTTACAAAACTAGTTATGTTTGTTCATATACGCAGGACACTCTTATATGAAAAGTATGTAAACATAAAAAAAAGATTCTTCTTGAGTGCATGTATGTAGTGTGTCTGTAAATATAATAACCTTAATTACATTCTATTTCCTATACAACCATACTCAAAGCCAAAAACTTTCTTCTTTCACTCTTCACTGTTCACCATTTCCTGTCAACAATGTCAGCTATGCAGTAGCTCCTTTACTACGATGTACTCATATATACTTACATCAGCATTACGTACATACAATAGTTGGCTCAGTTTGGCCAACAACATGTCAATGTTGCAGCCAGTGCAAGCTAGCAAATTGCGCTCACATTAAGTTTAAGGTTGTTTGTTGTTTCTGCGGCTTGTGTGGTTATTGTTGTTACTCCTTTTGTTGCTGACATTTTTGCATTAAACTACAATATAATGAGAATTTAATGAAAGTTGCCAAAAACAAAAGAATTTTGTATGATTATGTATGATGGTCTTATGATTATGAGTATAACTAACATGTAGTTGGTATAAAAAATAAGTTCAGCATTGCTTAGGTTCATTTATAAAGCTTTAAAAATTGAGAAAATATTGGCAAGGAGAAATTCATTTTGCTTTCGATTTAATAAGAGAAAGACTTGATTGATTTATAAGTAGTGCCATCGATTCATGATCCGGAGACTTTGCTTTATTTCTTACCCGCGAAATTGATCAAAGATCTTCTTTACTTTACTTTACTTTTAATGGCATAACAGCACATGGAGGGCCTAGGCCGAGCTTTTCGCATCCACTCATGTTGTGCGTGTTATATTTGTACATGATTGGAAGGGACCTACAGTTTAATGCCGAATCCGAACGTCGAAGTGAAAAGCTTTACATAGGCAATTTTTACTCTTGTAGGTTTGCCATTGCCTGCCAAGAGGTGGTGCCGTGTAGAAAAATTATTTTTTCTACTTTTTGATTTTTTGATTTTGTCTGTTGAAGCCCGGACACTCTGCACAGCCGTCCAACGCATTACCACTACGCCAAAACCCACATAAGTTCAGTTGACTAAGGTTGGTTGTGAAAGTTTGGTTCCAATCTCGGCACAGGCACATGGGCTGTTGTGCCATTAAAAGTAAAGTAAGAAAGTTTGGTAAAGATATTGTATTTAATTAGAGAAAGTCTAGGCAATTTTATTGTGCCAAAAAAAAAAAAAAAAATTAAAAGATTTTAATATTTTCTTTTAATTTCAGAACAGCAATACAGAATTTAAAGCAGTAACACTTCAATGCTGTTGAATTACTAAGCAATCGATAGAGAATCGCAGAAGCAACAGCAGGAAAACCTTTGAGCTCAATCAAAAACTAAAAATTAGTAAATCCAAATCGAAAACCTGAAAGGGAAACAGCAATGAATTATATTAATCGATGATATCAAGCATACAACCGGTTACATCAGCAATATCTACATACATACAGCAGCAATAACAAGCAAGTCAACAACAAATACAATTAAGAATAACCGATAAATAACCGGTATACGGCAACAATATACGATTAGTGTCCTGGCAACAGGCAACAACAAAAACAACAGCAAAGAAACAAACAACCAAAAAATGTGTATGCTAGGAAGACAACAGCAAAAACATTATCATTAATACAACAGCAACAACAGCAAGCGTCATCAAAAATGTCAACGTTGATGAAGAATAAGCCGACGATGACGACAAGCGCAATAGTGCCGGCAAGAGCAGTAGTAGCAGCAGTAGCAGCAGCAGCAGCAGCAACAACAACAACAACAACAAGAACAATGGCTTTTCCATCATCGCCGTCATCGCCTCCATCATTGCCGACAATTTTATCAAACTCATCATCGCAAACCATATTATTAACAACTGCAAAAACAACATGGAGAACAATAACAACAACAACAACGAATAATGCAAATAGCAATAGCAAAAGCAGAAGGAACAACAATTGCAACAACAGCATCAGCAAAAGCCAACAAAACCAACAACAACAACAACAGCAAGAACAAAACTTGCTGCACCCTCAACAGCAGCAGCAGCATCAACAGCGCAAGCACAAGCACCCAAATAAACAGCAAAATTCTACAAATCCTTTGCAATCCTACAAGCTACAACAAAAACAACAGCAGCAACATACACTACAATTACAATTACAACAATGGTTGCGTACATGCTTTGTGGTTGTCATTTGCTTGTCACTGCCCTGTGTAACAAACATGGAACGTCAGCAGAAGCAGCAGCAGCACCAACAACAACAACAACAACAGCTCCACATACGAGAAACGGCATTAACATCGCCACCAACAATGCCAGCTATAACAGAAAAAGCAAAAACAACAACATCATCATCTTCGTTAGCATTATCACCAGCAACATTGTTATCATACAATTCAACAACATTAACACCGTTGTCATCTCAAGCAACATCCGTCTTCGTTCTTGCTCCTTTAAATGCTGTTGCTGTTGCTGCTGCTAGGGTTTCTAGGGTGTTAGTCTCAACAACAAATGAATTTCAACACATAAGTAACGTTAGAAAATGGAACTTAGGAGCAAGTGGGAGTGGTAGCAGCAATTTACGTTCGTTACGTCGCCGTTCACTTGGAAATGGTTTCGGTGGTAATGGTGCTAGTGCTAGTGGGAGCAGTAGTAGCAGCAGCAGTAGTGCCAACGGCGACAGTAGCAGCAGCAGCAGCAGTAACAATAACAATATTGAATGCCCCAGTTTTGATGAGAATTCAGCTTGTCCCTGTTATAAATTTGAAGATGGTAAGTTTGCGATTCATTTGTATTTTACGTCTACATAATATAATATACTAATAATAATTTTCAAGTTGTATATAGTATAGCACTTTATTTGAATAGAGTAAATCTTAAAATCTTTGCAATGTGCAGCAAAAACTTGAAATTGAATTTTAAGATTCAAATAGTAATTATAAAAGGAATAAACCAGATCCCAATATAATCCAAAATTAGACCATTTCATATTTATGGTATACCAAAATATTCAAGATTGATGGCAGTGTTGGAAATGGGATTTGTCTGCAAATCTAATTACTCTAAGCAAAAGCTTTTTCCCTTTGTACATTTTTTGGAGTCATAGTAGTGGAATTATTTAATTCACTCGAGAGATTGAAGATAAATAAAAGTATCGATAATAGTCAGTGGCGAGACCAACTCGATAGTGTAATGAGTAGAGCACTAGACTTACATCCAAGGGGTTGGGGTTCGATTACCTTCTTGGTCTGGTAGTTACTCGTAATTCTCGTAAACTTCTTATATTTCTACCGATATAAAGTGAATGAGAATTATAATCAAGTGTCCAAGCACATTCAGTCACTCGTAAGGGAAAAGAAAACTGGCATACTAAGTATCTTGAAGTCAAATTTATTACTGTAATTTCGCAGCAGGGTTGGATTGCCAGACAGTTTGTAATCCAAGCTACTCTCGGGGGTTTAATAGACCTTTAACGTCGCAGTACACGTCACCTCTTAAATCAATCAATCAAACAGAAACAATTACACAACTTGACAGGCAATGGCAAAACCAGCAAGTGGTAACAAATTGCCTCCCGCCGTTTGGAACCTGATCTTAACACTAGGTCCAACCATGTGGTATCGCAATGAGCCGTTCTGGCCTGGATAGCCACACAACCAACCAACAAGCTCAGCATCGAAAATATTAAAAACGATATTTCTTAAAAAATTAAGAATATAATTAAAATTATATGCATGCATACCTTTCTTCCGATATATAGTAAACCATAAAAAATTAAATATATAAAATTTTATTTGATAATCGTTATAATGTCACGTCCTATATCATCCAAATATAATCACCAACCGTAAAGGTTCAATCAATCCGGTTTATATCTGTCGCCGTAGCGTCGTTGGTAGTGCGTTGGCCTGCTATGCAGAGAATCCGGGGGGGTTAAAATCTCGGGATAGGCCCTCCATGCACTATTTGTGCCATTAAAAGAAGAATAAAGAAGATATAAAGAGTAGCTATTACCGAAAGTTAGATATACATACATAGTAATCGATTTATGTTGTGGCATATCTCTGCTGTGCAACCAGCTAATATAGTACGGTGGGGCAATGGTCATTTTCTTAACACATTAGCATTCAGCGACGACGCCATTTGACATCGTATTTTCACATACTCTCTTTTTATCCTGTTGAATTTGTTGTTGATTTACCTTATCCTTAGGTACAAGAATTCACAGTTCTAGACTTCTGGTTGAAACCTTAGATGGGGTGTGGGGATGAACTTATTTCCTTTTCTTTTCTCCTCCGTCTATTCTTCGACCACTTTTCCCGTTTTCAACCATTTAGATTTTTCCCTTGAATTAAAGGATTTTTTTGAGAAACAAAAAGTTTTAGACTTTTTCTCTTTAGGGTTCCGACATATTGATTTTTAGAAATATAATATAAAATTAAAATTTATGGTCGAATCTAAAAACTTTAACTAATATATATTAATTTTATGCTGTTCTACTTTTGAGTTAGCAATATTATTATTGTAAAGTTCTGCGATTCATATTAATTATATGTAAGTATGTAGCATGTGTAAGTATGTGCATCTGATAGTTGTTCTCAAAACATTTTCAATACGGTCAAATTCATTTACAATACCTACAATAAAATGAGAACACAATTTAAAAGCCAATAATTCAATATGAAAATGACATTTATCTTAAATTATATCCTAATCCCCAAGAGGCACATATAAAATACGTATAAAACAAATGCATAATAAATATGACGACTTAGTCTTTTCCATATACAGGGTGTTTTTTGTTAGAAGTGTGGTTTTCAAGAAGAAATAAAACGCAAATAATTTAATGTAATGGCCAAGAACTTATCTTTATTATAAAGATAAGGATTTGCCATTACGTTTTAAAAACGATTTCGGGCAAGTGGCCAGATCCCAATGGTTCGAATAAATTCCAGCCCAAAAGCCCAATTTTCGACACTTTTTGCAGCAATTGGGGCCGTATGTCAGTAATAACGCACCGAATATTCTCTTCCAAGGCGTAGATCGTCTCAAGCTTATCTGCGTAGGCAAGCGACTTCACATAACCCAACAAAAAACAAAAAATAGTCCAGCGGTGTTATATCGCACGATCTTGGAGGCCACGCCACAGTCCCATGATGCGAGATAATGCGATCATCAAAAGTTTACTTCAATAAATTGATTGTTTCGTTGGCTGTATGGCATGTAGCGCTGTCTTGTTGGAACCAAAGGTCGTCCACATCAACATCCTCCAATTCAGGCACGAAAAAATCATTAATCATGGCACTATAGCGTTCCACATTAACTGTAACATTATAACCGGCTTCACCTTTGAAGAAATATGGACCAATGATTCCCACACCAAACAGTGACTTTTTGAGGATGTAACGGCGTCTCAACAATGGCTTGAATGGCTTGTGGATTATGAGCACTCCAAATGCGACAATTTTGCTTATTAACGTACCCATTCAACCAGAAGTTGAATTTTTTGTGAAAATCGGGATCGGTGGCTATCTCGTTTTGGCCCCATTCACCGAACGTGCGACGAGTTTGATGGTCGTTCGGCTTGAATTCTTGCACGAGTTGGATTTTGTAAGATTTCAAACCAAGATCCTTCCGCAAAATCTTCCATAAAGTGGATGGGCACAGCTCCAATTGTTACGTGCGATGGCGAATGGACTTATTCGGGTCTTCTTCGATACTCTGCTCCACGGCAGCAATAGCTTCTTTGGTGCGCACTGTACGGCGTCTCTGAGGATGCGCATTATCCACTAGAATAAACGTGGTGCGAAACCGATCCATGGTTGCTCGAATTACCGATTCTCTGCTGGGCGATTATGTCGACCGAATATTGGACACGATGCGTCGCGCGAACCGAACTATTATTTTGGTAATAAATTTGCACGATTTGCAAACGTTGTTCAGGAGTAAGTCTATTCATTATGAAATGGCAAACCAAACTGAGCATAAATCAAGTCACATCTGTCAAAAAGACCAACTTCGAAAAAAGTATTGCCAGATTGAAAACCACACTTCTAAAAAAACACCCTTTACAACAATTCCAACCCCATTTGGCCAACGACCAAAACAACATAAATACATACACTCTCGTACTTCTATCACTACTAGTGTGTACGTAAGTATGTATGTATGTATGTTTATACTTGCACGATATCTCAGCACATTGAAAGTTAGAATGTCAACGTTGCCCAAATCGTGTTCCATTTGAGAAAGTCCAGTCAAAATGTACAAGGCAAAACCAAGCAAACTTCCACACAGTAGTGGTCTAATTTCAAATTTGATAATAACATAAATATAAGGCTTTAATGCATTTATAAAATTGTATAGAATCATACTCAGAAGAGCTTAGACTTGAATAGTTAGCATAATTTCGGACATTCATATTACATACAAACACAGAAATATTCTTCATATTTGTTTGAAATGGGTATGAAAGAAAAATTCAAAATTTGCACATTTATTGGTTACGAAAATTGTTTTTGGCATATGTTGTAACATTAGGGATAGAGATAGATTTATGTAGATTTATGTATAATTAAAATATATTGTTGTAATGGAAATAATTTCACAATGGAAATTATATTTAAATATATATTGTTGTTGGAACTTTGGTTTACAGCAAAGTACTTAAATATTTGAAGGTCTTCAAATAAGGACTTCTTGCTATCATTTGCCATGAAAAATATTCTTATTTTCTTTTAATGGAACAATAGCTCATGGAGGACCTAGGCCGAGCTTTTCGCATCCACTCATATTGTGCGTGTTATATTTGTACATGAATGGAAGGGACCTACTGTTTTATGCGGGATCCGAACGGTGAAGTGAAAAGCTATTCGTTGGCAATTTGTGTTCTTGTAGGTTTGCCATTGCCTGCCAAGGGGTGGTGACGTGTAGAAAAATAGTTTTTTCTTTCACCTGTGTTTATATTCGTCCTCCGTATACTCTGCCTATCAGTTTAACGCTCTACCACTACGCCACAGCGACCACAACATAAAAAATATGCTTCCATTATTAAACATTTCCTCATAGTTTCCTAACTGTATCACATGAGAAGTAGCACATTTTGAGGCAACATCCTCTATAAGTATAGACAACTTGAAGGTCCAGACAGTTTTGAAGATTTCCCGATAAATATTATAGTCCTTACTGTTTTGAAAAATTATTTGAGCAGAAAAGATTAAGCTGAAACTCTCATTTCTGCAATTTCTTGATACTTGTTTAATTTCGGAATGGTAGCCGACGTCTTTACCAAGGGTGATATATTTACCCTGAGCGATATACCCTAACTAGAAAAGTGAGAGACAATATTTTTCCCGAACCATAATCTATAGTTGGAAAATAAGTACATTGTGGTAGTGGTAAAGGGTCAGAAATATTGTCTGAAAATTTATTAAGACCTGCCAATTCCGCTCTGAACTTTCTTATTTATTTGTTACCTGGAAAATTAGGGTAATTTGAAACCTTTTAAAATGCATTCAGACCCTAATTGAAGCAGGAACCGTGTTGACGTGTACTGCGGTAACTGCAGGGCCGATCAATTGAGAACACCTCAATATCACCGAATCACTTTGATCAATGAAGCTAGTGTTTCTAGATTGAACTGATATCAATCAGACAAACTTTCAAATCACTGTTTCAACTTCTCCCACACTGTTTCCACTTCTCCCACCTCGTATCTCCATTTAACACTAAAGTTGATCGAAATATATTTATTTTTATTGTCGTTTTCTGCAAAATGGAGTTATGTGGTTGAAGAATAGAGGTAGCGATATATTGAAACATAAAACACAAACCATACTCTTTTCTGCTCTTTGTGCATTACAGCTTTAGAGCAGTGACGGTTCACGTGACTGTATAACGGAGAGTCACTATGCAATGGAACACATGTAGGCACAACATTCTCACTCTGTCTCTCACTCTTTTTATTTTGCTCTATCATTTCAAATGTGTTCCACATTTCTCTTATTGCCCAACACATAAATGTTTGTCTTGTTTTTGCTATAAGAAAAGTGATTTTAATTAGAAAAATAAATACTTGCACAATTCACATATTTCCAATTCATATTTAGATACACTGAATATTTCATATCAAAATATGACCATTAGAGCAGGTCGCAAAAAAACCCCCATAAAACCACACCCTATCTGAGAGCTTATATTGAGAGTATTTCAAAACCAATTTTTTTTTTTGGACCACCCTAAAAACCGCCAAAATGAACTTTTGTTTATAACTTTGGCAGTTGATGTCCGATTTTTATAAATGATATATTGTTGTAAAAGGCTCAACGATTGCTACATTTTCTTCGAAGTCATTTGTAATAGTAAGGTCACGTACTCAGAGTTGTACCCCCCTAAAGGCAATTTTCTAAATTGGAAGCTCTCAGAAAATCATTAAATTCTTGCCCAAGAAGTGTTCCATTTCCAGGTTAATAAACGAAAAAGTTATAGATGCTTAAATTTTGGTGCAGTTCTTATTTTAAGTACTTTCATACATTGTTTCTTATAATATTAGAAATTTTTAGTACAACTTACTATAAATAAAAATATTCCATTATTTACAGTAAAATGTGTTTGTAAAAATTTGAGTAAACACTTTCGCCTAAAAGTTTATACTTTTTGGTCAGTGTCTGTGCAAAACTCATCAAAATTGTGAGATTTAATAAGTAGAAGTTTTCAAGTGAGTATTCCAAATAATACGCTCTTGCAATGCATCTCATACGAAGGCAAAAAGGATGTCAAATTGAAGAAAAAAATAATTCAAAGCACAGTAAGATTAATGAGGGAGAGAGAAGAACACATAACAATACTGAAGGAGCCTGAATCGCAATTTATTGCCTATGTAACTCCAAGCGATGGCACCGGAGAAGCAACTCAGAAAGCAACAGTAAACTTTTTAAATGCTAAAGCTTATTCCTTAGATCACTTGGTGGCAATCAGTTGCGACGGAACTGCTGTCAATACTGGGTATAAAACGGGAGTAAATGCGACGAACGACATCTGCAACGACGATTGCAGTGGAATGTTTGTTTATTTCACTTTAATGAGTTGCCTCTCAAAGCGTTGCTTACGCATTACATTGGCAAGCAAAAGGGTCCTGGAATCTGGCCAGGTGGCTTAGGGTCGGAAATTTTGGCTTGCGAAAAGTATCCAGTAATTTTTTCCTGGCATATAGTCTTTGTCAATGTATCTATTTACATATTTTTCAGGTTGAATGTGATTTTGAAGCTATTTCAATCGGGGTTATGCCGTTAGTATACGTTTTTTTTTTAACTGTTAATGTATAATTTTTTAAATAACAATAAATATTGAATATATTAATGGGCTTAATTAATTCTATTGGTTTTTGGTTTGAGCTACAACAAAAAATCGAAATTATTTAAGTACTTAAAATAGGAATTGCGCCAAAATTTAAGCATCTATAACTTTTTCTTTTATTAACCTAATGGAACACTTCTTGGGCAAGAATTTAATGATTTCTTGAGAGCTTAAAATTTTTGAAAAAAACGACGTAACTATTCCAGATGAGATGAATAACATCTAAGAAGAAAATGTAGCAATCGTTGAGCCTTTTACAACAATATATCATTTATAAAAATCGGACATCAACTCATTTGGGCGGTTCTTAGGGTCGTCCAAAAAAAAAAACAGTTGGTTTGAAATACTCTCAATATAAGCTTTATACCACCCTTAAGGGGGTGGTTTTTTCATACTTTTTTTTTATGGTGACCGACTCGATCTAGTGGTCGCTGTGGCGTAGTGGTAATGCGTTGGACTGCTACGCAGAGTGTCCGAGGTTCGAATCTCGGCACAGACAAAATCAAAAAGTAGAAAAAAATAATTTTTCCACACGGCTCCACCTCTTGGCAGGCAATGGCAAACCTACAAGAGTAAAAATTGCCATGAAAAGCTTTTCACTTCGCCGTTCGGATTCGGTATTAAACTGTATTCATGTACAAATATAACACGCACAACATGAGTGGATGAGAAAAGCTCGGCCTAGACCCTCCATGGGCTGTTGTGCCATTAAAAGTAAAGTAAAGACCCGCTCTAGTGTACATATGTATAATAAGTATGTACGAGTATCTACTTATATTTGATGATCATTTGAACACATTTCCACAATTGTAGGTGGACATATGTATGCGTGTATGCGTCTATTCACACACATACACAGATATGTTCGTACCTACATAAGTATTTATGTAATGGCTTGCCATATGTTTTGTATTAATATTACAATAAATGTTGTTTTTTGTGTTTTGTTTTCTATTTCCCTCCGACACACACAGGACTATTTCTTGAATGCCCCGGCACGACATCGATGTCATTGCGTACAACATTGGAGCGCATATCATCACCGATACATTCATTATCTATTTATGATTTTGATCGTTCGGTCACGTCGCTCTCGCAGGATGTCTTTCAACCTGGTGTCAATATAAGACATTTGCAATTTTCACATTCACATTTGGAAACGCTCAAGGATAACAGTCTCAAAAATATACGTGCATCGTTGGAATCATTGAGCATTGTTAATGGAAAATTAACACAGGTGCGTAGAGTATAACTAAGTTTTTTTTACTTATATTTTTACGATTTTTGATACACACTTACATACATGTTTATACATATGTATGGGTGCCTGTTATATAACATATTTACACATACATATATACATATGTGCATATCTATGTACATATGTTCATATGTATGTATGTATGCGTTTTCATTTTACAAACACATTAAAAACAAAAGGTTAACACAAATGAGAAATGATATGTAATCCGATGTTGTTGTTGCTGTTGTTATGGTAAGAAATGCGGCAATGACAACATGATGAATCCATGGATGTGTGAGTGAGTGGATGCGTTTGTTGTGCATTTGTGTCTATCTCTTTTACACTTCGTTTCATTGGGTAATGTTTGTATGCGTTTGTCTGTGCCCGTGTCTGTTGTTGTTGTTGTTGTTGTTGTCTGTGCACATGTATCCGGATATTGTACGAGTTGGTGTTAAGGACGTGCCTGCAAAATATGTGTCTAAGTGTGTGTTATGTAATGCAAGTGTCTGTCTCTTTGTCCTGACATGTGTAAATGTGAGCGTGTAGGTTTATGTATTATTATATTGTGGATTTGCTGTGTGATGATGAAAGAAACATTTGCTAAATTGAAATTTCCTTAGATATGTATGCTGATATTTTGTTCTTCGGTTTTGAAATTGTTTTATTTTAAATAATTTCTATCATTTTGCAATGGGTTAGGTATACAAATATTTTCTGTTTAAATGAAATCAAAATTAGAATTTGACATTATTCAATTTCAATATCTATAGTAAAGAAGCATATAGAAAATATCTGCAACATAACCTGACAATCTTCAGCATCAATCTTTCTAGTTATAGCTTTGATATTTTAGCGATAACTTCAATTTCAGAATTTTTAAATTTCAACTCAGTGAGAGCAGCTCAAGTTTTAAATTATATGTGCATATAACAGTTTATTATGCGACACCCAAATACTTTTATATTTTTCTTTTACTTCAAACAAAATTTAATTATTACAGTCATGAAATCATTTGTTGAATTCTTTTTTCAAAGCAATGATAAACAAGGAGAGAGATGTTCACATCTGCTAAGCATTTCCCCATCCCCTTTGTACCATACTATTTCCACTGACAACACTTTCATATACACAAACAACATAGCATTATATTTAAATTGTCGCACTGGCTGTGAGTGCAGGGAAAAGTTTGCCTTTATACATTTTTGAAAAGATAAATAACGTAAACTCTTCCGTTTCCGCTACTACATAACACACAGACGTACATACATACATACATACATAGAAATGTTGTCATTTCAGTGACGTGGCACCAAATTAACAAACATGTCAAACATACTGCTTTTTTATGTGAATGTGTTCCTTTGCATTTTGGAATTTTTTTCTGTTGGCACTAAAAATATTTTAGGAGTGTATATTTTAGTCACTCGTATGTGTAAATGTGATTGCACTTCAGACAAACACATACACATTATGTGCATATGTTTGCACAGTTGCTTCCTTGCAGTGCTAAATCCAGTTAGTCTCACAAATTACCTAGCATACTTATTACCTAATCAAAAACGAGCTAGTTAATATACTAGATCAAAACTGATGCAGGATGAGTCACTTTAAAGACTGTTTATACTTTTCTGGTTGTAAGTATATGCAACAAAAAGGACTACTATCAATAATACTTACTTTACTTACTTTTAATGGCACAACAGCCCATGGAGGGCCTAGGCCGAGCCTTTCGCATCCACTCATGTTGTGCGTGTTATATTTGTACATGAATGGAAGGGACCTACAGTTTAATACCGAATCCGAACGGCGAAGTGAAAAGCTTTTCATAGCAATTTTTACTCTTGTAGGTTTGCCATTGCCTGCCAAGAGGCGGTGCCGTGTAGAAAAATTATTTATTATTATTATACTTTTTGATATTGCCTGTGCCCAGATTCGAACCCCGGGCACTCTGCGTAGCAGTCCAACGCACTACCACTACGCCACAGCGACCACTATCAATAATACTATTCAGTGAAAATATTGTCTTGTAATTCTCATATACTTTACAATATTTTACACTTAAGTAGATGGATTTTTGAAATAAGTAAGGAATCTACTCGTCTGATAAAGATAGCAGAAGAATCAGAGTAGTTGTCGGTTGTTCTTGAAATATTGTTCTATGTTTTGCTTATACCATACATACATATGTACCTAAAAATGTAGAAACATATTTACAATAAGCAAGCTGACCCGGCGAACTTCGTTAAAATTAATTTGATTGTTACTCTTCTCCCAATCAGCCTTCCATCTCAAATTCATTGTGATCAGTAATATTGACTTCACTGTGTACGGTTTGAGTTTCGTTTGGTATTAAATAAGTCTCGTTCGCAATACAAATGAATTCAATTAATTACATTGAATGGAATTATTTACAAGAAATGATGTTAACATTCAATTCAAAGCATGGAGAATTGTTTTAACAAATTTCAGTTCAATGTAGCGCTCTATGATTGACAACGTAGTTTGTTTTGTTGTCTGGTGCATAGACAAACAATGCAGATGGTTTTTCGACCCGAGAATATGCCACGTACAATTGTGCGAGAAGCATGGAAATTCGCGATTGAGACCTCACACTTGCAATGATTATCATTGAGCGTTGCTGATCGACATGGCGAAAGCGAGTCGAACGGGGAACTGAATGAGCTTGAACTCGAAAGGCACTTCAGTTGGTATCACTGGAATTCTCGGAGTGAGTACTTCTTTGCCATTGAACTTGTCTTCGAGTATCGTTGCTTTAATGACATTGTTCTGCTTCAGCTGCTTCACTGCCAATCTGGTTCCATTGCACAGCTTCGGTTGATTTATATTTATGTATATACATTTTTTAGGACCATTTCTCCAACCACTTTTATATGTGACACGGAGCTTAGAGTTGAACATATAAAGCTATGTACCAAAAATAAAGCTCTGTTAAAAAATATTCAAAGGAAGCCGACTTATAGCAAATATAGATGTAGTTTATGGGAGTGCCCCTTATGGGATTTTCCTGACAATTACGAACACAACAAAAGAATCTCCAATCAAAACGAGCGCTCCGTTCTCGAATTATAGAATCAAAAATATTATCTCATGACTTTGTTTGTATATAAAGATTCTGAAAATATTAATAACTAGTTTATTTGAAACTAGTTTAACCCTATATCAAAACATACTACGACGCAGTTTCTTCAAAACATACTACGTACGAGTAGTTGGCTAGCTCAACAGTTATCGAGGATAGGACAATGGTTTTTTCGTAGGACATCAGCGTGGACGAAAACAGCATTGCGTTTAAATGAGATCTAGGAATGAACTAGTTGTGTTTTTTTTAAGTTCTTTTTAGCTAAATAACTAACTTTTGAGCTAGTTGGTTGCACTTCAGGGTTAGTTTTACGCATTTGAATGATGGTCTTTATTTATGTGTATTTGTGTTGAAATGTTGAATCTTCATTTGCTTTTAATTTAGTTGCGCAGTTTAACACTTTGACAAACGTCTCTGCTACCATAATTTTCAAAACTGTGTTAGTTGTTGTTGCGTGTTTTTTTTTTTGTAGGTTTTTAATTTCAAGCTTCTCTTTTCTGCTTCCTTGCTTGAAATCTAATTTCATTTAAATTATTGCATTTTATGAAAACTTCTCAAGTGAATTCATGTGTTTTTTTATTTATATATTTTTTTTTTTTTTGGAAGGATGTTTTACTACAAATGTAAACACAGTTAAATTTTTGAAATCATATTGTTGACGTAATTGCAACAGTTTTCGTTTTCGCAGTTTATTCCAGTTTTTTTGTTGTTGTGTGATTAATCAAGCATTTAGCTTTTTATTTTGAAACATATTTAAGCACTCATTTAATCAGAAACATTGTGGTTATGATTTAAAGGTTAATTTTCTCGCCTTTCTGGGTTCCACAAAATACAATTTTAGAAATTGAAATTTGTGTTTTTTTATGCTATGATCATTAAGTTTAAAAAACTGGGGCTCATTCTGATATCCACTCGAATTCAACTCGCTTCATAAATTCCATTCCTTTTGTATTCTAGCTTTAGCACGTTTTGGCGCAACAAAATAATTTCACAATCTATAATTTTAATTTTTGGATATAAAGTCTGGTTTCAACTGGCTACTACTCGATTTAGATCAGCTTCAACTTCGATCAACATTTTTTCTCAACAAATGAAATTATGGATTTTTTATTAGTAAAGAAACTTTATTTGTTCAACAAGTTATATTCTACAATAATTAAGATAAATCGGCTACAACGAGCATTAATTCCAAACTCTGATCGCAAACTTTAGTTTCTTGCTCTGTTTTTAGATTACATTTAGCATTTCATATTTTATTTTTCTCTCCCCTTGGCTCTGCAAATCCATTGAACAATATTAGTTTATTCCCGTCACGGTTTCGAACCCCTTGAGTTAGTTATATGTTAAGCCCGGTACACTGGCCAAATCAACAGAAAAGCCAAATCGCTTCGGAAAGAAGACAATGCTCTGTGTTTTCTGGAATCAGAGAGGTGGTCTAGTTAGACCTTCTGAAACCAGGTGAAACAGTTACTGATCAACGCTTCCAACAACAATTGGCCAGAATATCCAGAATATCAAGCTAGTCAACACAAAGTGATTTCTCTTGATGACAATGCACCATCACAGACTCGGGAATTGGTAGATTCGTACAGCTGGGAAGCCCTCCCCCATGCGGCTTATTCACCAGACTAGGCTACATCTGACTACCACTTATTTTAATCAATGGGGCACGCACTTGCTGAGCCGCACTTCGATTCATACGAAAATGTGAAAAAATGTCTCGATGAATGGTTTAACTCAAAAAACGAATCGTTTTTTTGGCGAGGCATTCACAAATTGCCAGATAGATGGGAAAAATAAATGGCCATTGCTTTGATTATTGAATGTATAACCATTTTCGTTAAATAAACGTGTTTCATACTTGTACACCTGGTAAGATTCAAAACAAATGTCTGACTTCAAACTTCAAAATAAGCCTGAAGATAAAATTCATTGAAAAGAGATCTAAATCAGTCAGTACCATAAAGGAAAGAAGTAAAATCTAACCGGAATTTAAACCAATGTTCTGTCCGAGATTCTATGAAATTCCATTAAAAAATGCAAACCGGAATTCAGATTAAAAGGAGTCTAATATCAGTCAGCAATTTAGACCAACGGAGAAAATAATTCGAGCTGCGAACATCGACCAGACTCTGGCACTATCTTCTACAAGAGTGTCATGCTGCTAGCATACGCATTGACATCATTGGCAAAAACGCTCGAGCAGTCAGTGCAGCATTCTCCAACCTGGAAAGGGAGTCTCGTCGTGTGGGTCTAGTGGTGAACGAGGACAAAACGAAATACCTTGTGTCAACAAACAAAGAGTCACGGCGTCTTGGACAAAATGTCATTGTTGACAACTACACTTTTGAAGTCGTCAATGATTTCGTATATCTAGGATCCAGCATAAACACCAACAATAATGTCAGCCTTGAGATCAAGCGGAGACTAACTCTTGCCAACAGGTGTTACTACGGGCTCAGTAGGCAATTGAGAAGTAGAGCCCTCTCTCGACCGACGAAAATAACGCTCTATAAGTCCCTCATCCTTCCCGTCCTAATGTATGGCGCAGAGACGTGGACATTGACCATCAATGATGAGAGACTGTTACGAGCGTTCGAGAGGAAGATACTCCGTAAGATCTACGGTCCAGTATGCGTGGACGACGTGTATCGAATAAGATGGAACGATGAGCTGTACGAACTGTACGCCGACACTGACATAGTCAAGCGTATAAAACTCCAGCGGCTTCGCTGGCTGGGTCATGTTGAGCGAATGGAAGAAAGCGCTCCGGCTAGAAGGGTGTTTTATTCGAACCATGGTGGAGGAACACGCAACGCCGAAGGGGACGTCCTAATCTCCGTTGGAAAGACCAGGTGCAGGGCAACCTGACTGCACTTGACCTTATCAACTCGCGCCAGCGCGCGCATAGCAGAAGTGACTGGCGAAGCTTTGTGGAGGCGGCCAAGACCGATCATCGGTTGTAGTGCCAGCTAAGTAAGTCAGTAATTTAGACCAACGGTGGGAAAAGATGAAGGGGAGATTCATATAAAATATCAAGTTGGGATTTAAACTCGACTTTCACAACAAAGTTCAGGCTGCAACTCAAATCAATGTTTTAACTGAAATTCTGACCAAGAAATGACCGAAATTCAAAGAAAACCCCATACCAAAAGGAGACTAAAAATCAAACCATAAAATAAATCAAAGTCCAAACGAAAAGCTAACCAACATTAAATCAAAATTCCAACCAAAGTGTAGACCCAACTCAAACATGAAAAAAGCTAAAAATCAAAATAAAAGCAATAAAAATATAAATATATGAGCACTTATATTTTAGACAACGAGAGGTTCTTCAAAATCATTAACTATACAACTGCATTAATTAAGAGCAATTTTGAATTACGTTACATGTTATAAGTACCAGATTCTTCCAACGGAATAAAAATAAACTTAAAATGCCAGCAATATAAATTTAAAAACAAATCTTAGCAGCTATAAACGTATTTTTGAACAGAATTATTTACATTTTATGTACAACTACAAACTGGATTACATCGACTCCGCTTGCATATCTCAGAATATACCTCAGAGCCATAATTGTAAAACTCAATAAAATAAAAATTCATAGAACCTGTTTATAAAGAATATAATAAAAAAGAAAGCAAAAGCAGAACACACACAACCACAATGAAAGGCACAACCTAATTAAGCTAACCATGAAGTACGAGTGTACAACGAATAAGTGTGCTCAGTATACGACTTCATGCACATACAAAAGATTCAGGCTACAAATATCTACAGAAAGGATAAACAACCCAAAAATTCGCTTCTAAGTCATTAACTTTAAAATATAACAACAACAACTAACAACCAAAACAACAATGAAGTAACCCACACCGCTCAGTTTTTCTCAGTTTCATTGTATGCTAAGTGTGAGAAAAAAAAGGGAAATGCGGTGTGAAAAGTGATTCACAGACAAAGCAAAGAAAATATACCATAAAGCTGTAAGAGAGAGAGAGGAAAAAAACAATTGTACTCAATAAAATAATTTACACTTGGGCTCTGCTGCTGTTGCTGTTGCTGCCTTTGTTTGAAAAAAACACATGTCTATAAAACAATAAAACGATCGAGGTACTGAGCTCATGGAGGAGCGAGCATTAAATCAAGTCCAATTACGCGAATTTCCAGCTCATTTCCGCGGCGGAATTGTTTTGGGGTTTGCTTTCGGTCTGTTTTTCTTGTTTTTGTTTTTTATTTTGCCTGCTTGCTTGCTTCTTTTTTCAATTTTTATTTGGTTTGTGGTTGCGTATACGCCACCGACAACCGCGTATGCTCGAGTTTGAAGACTTGCCTTCTCTTGTTATGTAGATATGCATGAAGTGTATGTATAATAAAAATCCCACAAAAACCGTAAAAGTTAATAACCGTTAGAAAATATTATTCGAACAACAAAATTATTGAAATTGAAGCTGAACAAAGAAAGAGAGAGAAAAATCATTTTCATTGTTATAAGCATAAAAATATGCAAATAATTTTATTAGCTTTTTTTTATTTATTGGAAACTGAGAGGTTCGTAGACGAGAGAGAGAGAGAGAGAGAGAGAGAGAGAGATGGGGAAAGGGTAGGAAATTTGATTTGTTGCTTTGTGGGAAAGAGTTAAAGCTTATAAAGAATAGAAAGAGTTCCACGAAATAATTGAAGTAATGTGAAAATATTTTTTTAACCAATTTTTTAGCAATACATGTTTTTTAATTTGCTGAACTTAATTGGAAAACTTTGACCTCAAGAATCGAGAATGATGGTTTACTTAAGTAAATCTTCTGAAAAACATGAAACGAAGAAATTTTTACATAATAAGACAATAATACATATGGTACTTACTTAGTAAGTAAGTAAGGCACGTGACTTAGTAAGTAAGTAAGGCACGTGACTTAGTAAGTAAGTAAGGCACGTGACTACACCGAACCAAAACCAGGAGACGCGATTAATTAGACATACCACTAGATATAAATTTTCCTGACTAAAATATAAAAAAATAAAATCTAAAATATAAATAAAAAAGAACTTAGTGCTCTTAAGGCATGCTTTGCTTGATATTTTCATGAGATAAAAATAGTAATAAATATTTTCATGAGAGAAAAATTTAAAATAAATTAAATAAAAAAATTTTTTGAAGAATTAAGGAGATGGAGAACTATTTAATATACAACCAGAAATAGATGAAGTTGCTAAGTAGAAGTAAACCATAGTTAAGATCAGTAATAAATTCAAAATAAGGTATTCATATTAATAGAAATGGCAATGATGGAATTGTAGACTCGGGTTCAAATCCGAGGAGGTGAAGACCGATTATCGTTTGTAGTGCCAGCTAAGTAAATAAGTAAGTTCACTCACCAAGGATTTGCATTCTAATAAAGAATAATACAGGACCCTATACAGAGGTGTGCTGTTCTTTTTATTCAAGACAGAGTCTATAGAGTGCACAAATAACCCAAGGCTTTACATTTTCTGAATCGAATTATAACCTTTGTGTTTTTAAGGAAAGCTATATTGACAGTATCATGCAAATGATGATAGTACATGTGATCATAGTTGATCATAGTACAGATCATCTTGTGAGATTAATTTTCATAGATGCCAAAGAAACTTCCTTTTATAAAAGATTTTGGGTATTGTGGTTAAGTTATAAGATCAGAAATGAACTAAGAGATCATTTCAGAGATCAGATCAGAAATCAGTTAAGAAGTAATATCCCGGTTCAATTAATTCATAATTCTATAAAATTCCAGTTCGGAGATCAGTTAAAAAATCATTTAAGAGATCAATTCAGAAATTAGTTATGAGACCAGTTCTTATACAAGATCAGTTCAGGAATCAGTTCAGATATCAGTTCAGAGATCAGTAAAAAAATCGATTAAGAGATCAATTTAGAAATTAGTTATGAGATTATTTCCTATACAAGATCAGTTCAGGAATCAGTTATGATATTAGTTACCAGTTCAGTTTTGAAATCAGTTCTGAAATCAGTTTCCTTTTATTTAAAATTGCATTGTATGTATTTCTTTACTATTGGTAGGTACATCCTTACTCTATAAATATAAATGCCCTTAGCATTTAACTAAATATGATTTTATACATGCTCTAGGCATTCATTCAATTTAATCATCATTGCAGCAGGCTTTTGCAGCACCGCCAACTGGCATATTATCGCATTTGCTCATCTTGGTGATACGCCAATCTAAAAGAAAGTTGAAGAAATCAAATGTGGTAATCATTTGCACTAGCACTAGTAGAAAACCGTTTCCTTACTTCCTGTGGGCCTACTATGGCAATTTAAATTTCTCAGCATGCATTTATTAGCAACGCGGCGACATAATTTGCGCGTTCTATTCGTAACGCATAACGAGCAGCCCTGACGAATGCACCTTACTGGGCGGCGAGGGCAAACAGAGCGACATCGGGCGGAAGTGTTCGGTGGTATATTAGCGCATTGTGCGGCAGGTGTTGCTCGCCAAACTAAGGGAAAATAGTTAATGTAAACGAATGTTAATGATGATGATTGTGACGTAGATATTGCTTACCATCTCTCTGTGTCAGCAAACAATTAACATTTTGCATATGGCAGACATTTGTAAATCTTCTGCATAGACCACAACGGTTGCGACCGCAAACTGGAGGATTCTTATTTCTACATATTGATCTTATTCCAAAACAAAGTGGAGGTGGTAGTCGTCGTGTTGGTGGTATTAAAATTGCCGTTACCCTCGATATTCCAATTGTTATTGTCCCTCGTGTTATAGTTTGTCTTAAGATAGCTGGTCTTATTCGAGTTGGTCTTCTTGGAGTTGGTCTTGTTGGAGCTCGCTTTATTGGTGGCACTGTTGTGATTAAAGGTTGCTCTGATGTTGTTGCTATTGTTGTCCTTGGTGTTGGTTTTGGTTTTCTTTTAATTATCATGTTATGTTTGCCATCATTTTGCGCATTAGTTAATGTCAGTGCAAAAAAGAGAGTAATTGCCGATACTTAAAAAATTTTTTTTTTTTTAAATTATTAAATTTGGGAAATTTTTTGCAAGTTCAATTTAATTTGAGTTTATTTATCTTACCAAAATTTAAAATATTTCCTAAATTCATTTTTATGTTCTTAACTGAAGAATACACTAAAATTTAATGCAAGATTTTAACCAATATTTTATTGTATTTATACATTATGAATTCTTTTCATACTTGCTTCAGTTTCTTGTATTTACTTTTCACTTAACTTCCTCATTTCTTATATTTACATAAATGCCAAAAATAAAGACCATTGTTTTCACAACCAACTTGTAATACATACTTACATATTATAATGAGTGTCCATTGATTTATGATAAGAATAACTAGTATGTCGGGACTGATTTGCCTTCGATCATAGGTGCATTGGGCAAATGCACCTCATTTTATGTTTTAGACCACAAGGTGAAACTAGCTTGATTTTCAGCATACCCATTATCATGCTGGTACATTGGTTATGACTCCAAACACAATAACAACAATGAAAGCAGATACTTTACATTCATGAATTATGTTTTCTAAAACTTCTGTGTAAGATTAGGGATCATTTGTACGTTGCTTTTGATATCACTGCAAAGCTCATTCGTCTTTGCAAAATTACACTGACCTACACCACCAGCGCATTGAAAATTGGGACAGACCTCTCCGCACCATTTGATACCAAAAGAGGTTTCAGACTAGGTGAATCCCTATCGTGCGACTTGTTTAACCTTATGCTGGAGAAAATAATTCGAGCTGCGATCATCAACATCTCTTTCACTATCTTCTACAAGAGTGTCATTCTGCTAGCATACGCTGATGATATTGATACCATTGGCACCAACGCGTGAGCAGTCAGTGCAGCATTCTCCAATCTGGAAAGAGAGTCTCGTCGAGTGGGTCTAGTGGTGAACGAGGACAAAACGAAATACCTTGTGTCAACAAACAAAGAGTCACGGCGTCTTGGACAAAATGTTACTCTTGGCAATTATACTTTTGAAGTTGTCAAGGATTTCGTCTACCTAGGATCCAGAATAAAAACCAACAATAATGTGAGCCTTAATATTAAGCGCAGATTAACTATTGCCAACAGGTGTTACTACGGGCTCATTAGGAAATTGAGAAGAAGAGCCCTCTCTCGATTCACGAAAATAACTCTTTATAAGTCCCTCATCCTTCCCGTCCTAATGTATGGCGCTGAGACGTGGACAGTGACCACCGATGATGAGACGCTATTAGGAGCGTTCGAGAGGAAGATAATTTATAAGATTTATGGTCCAATATGCGTGGGTGATGTGTATCGAATATGATGTAACGAACTGTAGACCTACACTGACATAGTCAAGCGTGGCTTGGCCATGTTAACCATGTTAATGAAATAAGGCACTCCGGCTAGAAGAGTGTTTTATTTGAGCCACGGTGGAGGAGCCCGCAGAAGAGGAAGCTCTAATCTTCAGTGGAAAGTTCAGGTACAGGGAGACCTGTCTGCGCATGGCCTTACCAACTGGCGCCAGCGCGCACATAGCTGAGTCTACTAGCGAAGTATTATAGAGGCTGCCAAGACCCATCGTCGGTTGCAGTAAGTAAATTTCTATGTTTCTGGTGGACAAACACTGTATGGTAGTGTAAGAGCTATTCGCTTAAGGTCAGTTTCATACAAGTGACTAAAATTATATAGTATAAAATCACCTTCACTTTAGTTCAATTTGAAGAAAAGTTGGGCAAAGGAGGACAAAAGAAGAGATAGAGAAGCGAATGAGAAATGGTGAGCGGAAAGAGGACGAATGAAAGGAAGAGTGATAGATAGATGAATAGATGAAGAAACGAATAGACTAATATAGCTTTCACTTTGCACAAAATAAAAATATATGCATATATGAAATCGGTTGACAAATCATGCACTTCTAACTTAATACTTACATACTTAAGAATAAACATTTACTTACTTCTGAAGAAAAACTTTTTTGGGATCTAAGTCTAGAATTTTAGGGTGTATATGAAATTTCTAGTTTGCGGTTATTTGTTAGTTCAACTACTGCTACAAATTTCGGCACAGACAACATCAAAAAGAAGCAAAAACAATTTTTCTATACGACACCACCTCTTGGCAGGCAATGGCAAGCCTACAAGAGTAAAAATTGCCTATGAAAATCTTTTCATTTCGCCGATGCGAAGTAGGTCCCTTCCATTCTATTCATGTACAAATATAATACGCACAATATGAGTGGATGCGAAAAGCTCGTCCAGACCCTACATGGGCTGTTGTGCCATTAAGTAAAAGAAGAAGAAAGAGGAACACAGTGTTATCGCTGGGTATTGTGTTGCCAACTAAAACATCTTTAAGTATTGTGATCTTACATATGAACATATGTAGAACGTCGAGTGCTTCAATAAAACCAAACTTTGTTACAAATTTAAGAATTGACCTTACTTCAATTGAGTTCAAATTGACATCTGTTATTTGACGTCAACTAAGTAGTCGCTGTGGTGTAGTGGTAGTGCGTTGGACTGCTACGCCGAGTGTCCGGGGTTCGAATCTCGGCACAGGCAAAATCAAAAAGTAGAAAAAATAATTTTTCTATACGGCACCACCTCTTGGCAGGCAATGGCAAACCTACAAGAGTAAAAATTGCTATGAAAAGCTTTTCATTTCGCCGTTCGGATTCGGCATTAAACTGTAGGTCCCTTCCATTCATGTACAAATATAATACGCACAACATGAGTGGATGCGAAAAGTTCGGCCTAGGCCCTCCATCGGCTGTTGTGCCATTTAAAGTAAGTAAGTAAGTAAGATGCTACAAATTTGAAAAATTGCTGAGCACTTTCCTCTCTTCATTAGTCCCTATTACTGTCTGTGCCTTTGAAGCAAAGGCCTTCGTTAATCGTATACCTTGCAGTTTCTCTCCTTTTCTCAACCTTACTCCTACATTCTCTTTTACTTTAAGTGTGTTGTAGGCATTATTCCAAGGGAATAATATAAAAATAAAAATATTCATCATATTCCCTTTTCGGTGTAATAATTCGAAAATTTTTCAATATATGACAACATAAAAGAATAAGAATAAAAACTCTACATTAAACAACATTAAAATTAAGTAACAATTGCATTTCCACAAAATAATTTATATTTTGGGGAAATTCAATCTCAACAATAAATGCAAATGTTCAAGTGTTTCTGTTTCGATGGCACCTTTTGTTTCAATAAGCAATAATATATAAACAATTTATTTTACAAACAAAAACTTATTGAATGAAATCTTAAGTCAAGCGTGCGTTATTGTTCGTCATTCACTGAATTAATAAATACTTTTATGTTTTTAAATATTTCGATGCTTCCACCCGAAAGCAAGCAACTTTCATATTAAGTATAAATAACGCGAACAAAAATTACAGAACACAACTTGCAGCTACAAGATGAATAAGTACATTCTAGCTTTTGGTAAGTGATATCACACTCCGGTGCTGAAACTGTGATAAGGATTAATGGTTACAATTAAATTCATTCGTAATTCCTTAAAGGTTTATTCGTCGTTTTCGTTGCTTTGGCCGAGGCCACTCGGACCTGCCCCAGAATTTGCAGCCGCAATGTGCCAAGTAAATCGGTTTGTGTGCGGGGCGAGCAAGATAAACAGAGTTGCCGCAAAATTCGGGAATGCCGTTTACGTGAGGAGAACTGCCAGCGTAGACGCGAGAAGAAACCTGAACTCAAGGCCACCGATATGAGAAGATGTTTGAATATTCGAGGACAAACTGGCAGGGGTAGATGCGCGCAGCGTAGCCAACGACAACGTGGTGGCAAGAAAGTGACCAATTGCAATAGAATTATTTGTAACGATGATGGACCAGTACAATGTCTACGCAGTAAAAAGAACAATTGCCGTTTATTGACCCCTTGTGAGGCAAGGCGCCTTAATTGTCGCCGCGGTGCAGCCAATCGTAAGTAGTCCAGGAAGAAATTATAATAAGAAAAATGAATCGACTTCTTTTGTTTGTCTTTCATAGAACTGAGAAAGGTTGCTAGAGGCCGCTGCCAAGGCATAAAACGGGGCCAGGGACGACAACAATGCAGGAACATCGGCTGAAGCAATGAGAAAACCTTTTGAAACTGAAAATTCATTTGATTTTATTGGAAATATTTTATCTAAGTATATAAATTTAAAATAAAATTACATATTGACTATATCGCAATCAAGTGTTTGTAATTCATTAATCTTCTCCATGGGAACCAACACGAAATCTAGGAATAAAATAAAACTTAACTTTACTTAACTTCTCTTTCTCTCGTTTATGTTCTGCTCTTCTCTCCTTCATTCTCAATGGGAAATCAATCTGAAATTGCTCTGAACTGATTTACCTTTTCATACTTGAAGGAAATTAAATTTCAATCAACATTTTCAAAAATTAGTTTCTCCTATTTTGCTGTGTAGTCGTCGTTGTCGTGTTCTGCTTCATGACGTGAACACGTGACTGACTATTCACTCTTTAATAATTCAGTTTTTGCACTTTGTGTACGACACAGCAGCGACAACTCTTTCACATTCACATTCACATTCACATTCCCCGACTGTGTTGTGTTGGTTGCGACAACTATTTATTCGTTGTCGTAACTAGTTGGCCCACGTCATACTGCATACTCGTCCTGCTGTGTCCTTATAACATTTTGCCCCATTTTTCAATTGACGCCATTCTGCGAAAACGATAAATTTTAAATCGATTGCAATAAATTTAAATGTCATTGCATTAAATCGCAGTAAATTGCATGTTTTATTTTCGTGCTATACTTTTGCTTCTTCCTTTTCTGTCACTTCCTCTAAAGCGATGCCATACAACGATGCTAATATGCAGCGAAGCTATGTATATACAACGTTGATATAAGGCGTTGCTATACATCGTTACTCCATCGCTTCACTTCGCAGTTTTACTCAACCGCTTTACTCTACATCGTTGCATCATGGGTGGCACAAGAGCGCGCGTGTTAGTTGAAACTTGTAAAATGATTCCTCGTAAGCGTCATCGTAATACGTACCTCCACCACATGCTGCATTTGCTGCATAATATCTTTATATTTGTATGTACTCGTATGGTTGAATATGCAATTTTATTTAAGTATATTGCATTTATATGAGAATATACTGCAGATATTGTTGTATGTGCATTTTACTGTGATTGTTTTCAGCTGAAATGCGTGTGTGCCACCTACGGTAAATTGTTGATGCCTTTCTCTGTTTGGTTTAATGTTGTGTGTTGGCGTTGGGAACGATTGACAACACTTGGCCATTGACTTTTGTCTCAAATCTTACTGCAATTGCAGTAGCATTTAAGTAAAAATTAAACATATAAATAAGAATTGTTTTCACTTATGTATGTGTCCTATTTCGTATTGACTCTGCACTCAATAATATTGTTGGTTTAATTTACCATAAGATACTCGTATCCAATGATAATGTTCCTAAATTCTATCATAAAAGTAATAGAATAGATAAGAGATTAGTTTCTATTCAAATTTGAAAATAAACCAGTAAGTTCTGAATTCAGTTTAATAAACACCTTAGAAACACACTGATTTCGAAATTATGTTAATTTTATAATTTTAGATTCAAAAAACAATTTCAAACCATGTAAAATAGTCTCCTCATAAGAAAAACTTTGATAATAAAACAAATCTTATAATACACTTTTCATTCATCTACTGTATTATATTCAGATGGGGAAAAGTAAATGGCAGTTATACTTAGGCCTTCCCAAATATTTACCAACCATAAAAACTTAATTACTTACTTATATGCCAGTTGTACAAATATGAAACCGGTAATGACATCTCTGTGTCGCTAGGTAAAACCATACGCCCTGTCAAACCAAATCATTCGTCATTTCTTCGCATTTAGTTCTTTCAACAGTATTTAGTTCATAACCAATCAAGTTTCGTACAACAACATTTTTTTTTTTCGCTCGTTAAAATGTCGAATTTTGTGCCTACAAACTATGAAATGCGGACATCATTGGCAAGAGTTAGTCTCCGCTTGATCTCAAGGCTGACATTATTGTTGGTGTTTATGCTGGATCCTAGATAAACGAAATCCTTGACGACTTCAAAAGTGTAGTTGTCAACAGTGACATTTTGTCCAAGACGCCGTGACTCTTTGTTTGTTGACACAAGGTATTTCGTTTTGTCCTCGTTCACCACTAGACCCACACGACGAGACTCCCTTTCCAGGTTGGAGAATGCTGCACTGACTGCTCGAGCGTTTTTGCCAATGATGTCAATATCATCAGCGTATGCTAGCAGCATGACACTCTTGTAGAAGATAGTGCCAGAGATGTCGATGTTCGCAGCTCGAATTATTTTCTCCAGCATAAGGTTAAAGAAGTCGCACGATAGGGAGTCACCTTGTCTGAAACCTCTTTTGGTATCAAATGGTGCGGAGAGGTCTGTCCCAATTTTCACTGCGTTGGTGGTGTTGGTCAGTGTCATTTTGCAAAGACGAATGAGCTTTGCAAGGATACCAAAATCAGACATTGCGGCATACAAGTGATCCCTAATCGTGATGTCGAAGGCGACAGCGGCTTTATAATCGACAAATAGATGATAGGTGTCGATCTGTTTTTCTCGGGTCTTTTCCAGGATTTTGCGTAGTGTGAATATCTGGTCGATGGTGGATTTACCAGGCCTGAAGCCACACTGATAACGTCCAATCAGTTTGTTGACGATGGGCTTCAGTCTTTCGCACAGTACGCTCGATAGAACCTTATATTCAATATTAAGAAGGCTGATCCCACGGTGGTCGCTGTGGCGTAGTGGTAGTGCGTTGAACTGCTACGCAGAGTGTCCGGGGTTCGGCACAGAATCTCGGCACAGGCAAAATCAAAAAAAAAAGTAGAAAAAATAATTTTTCTACACGGCACCACCTCTTGTCAGGCAATGGCGAACCTACAAGAGTAAAAATTGCTATGAAAAGCTTTTCCTTCGCCGTTCGGATTCGGCTTTAAACTGTAGGTCCCTTCCATTCATGTACAAATATAACACGCACAACATGAGTGGATGCGAAAAGTGGCAGGCCATCTGCACCTGCTGCCTTATTGTTTTTCAGCCGAGCAATGGCATTTAAGACCTCCTCATAGTCAGGCGGCGGTACTTCAACGCCGTCAGTGATTGGGGTTTCCGAAACAACTAAATGTGACTAAATGTGGGAAGATGGGTGCCGCATGAATTGCCTGAAAGACAGCAAGATAATCGGAAAACCACCAGTGAAATGTTGCTCGCCAGGTACAAAAGAAAGTCATATCCTCATCGAATTGTTACTGGCGATGAAAAATGGATCTATTTCGAGAGTCCCAAAACGATCTTATGGTATGTTAAGTCCGGTACACCGGCCAAATCGACAGCAAAGCCAAATCGCTTCGGAATGAAGACAATGCTCTGTGCTTTTTGGAATCAGAGAAGTGTTATCTAGTTTGACCTTCTGAAATCAGGTGAAACAGTTACTGGTCACTGGTAACGCTACCAACAACAATTGGGCGATTTGAACCGTGCTTTGCGCCAAAAACGTCCAAAATATCAAGCTAGGCAACACAAAGTGATTTTTCTTGATGACAATGCACCATCACATCGAACAAAACAGACTCGGGAATTGCTAAATTCGTACAGCTGGGAAGCCCTCGCCCATGCGGCTTATTCACCAGACTTGGCTCCATCTGACTCCCACTTATTTTCAGCGATGGAGCACGTACTTGCTGAGCAGCAGCACGAAATATGAAAAAATTGCTCGATGGACTCGTTTGACTCAAAAGACGAACATTTTTTTTGGCGAGGCATTCCCCAATTGCCCGAGAGATGGGAAAAAAGTGTAGCTAGCAATAGCCATTACTTTGAAGATTGAATGTATAACCATTTATCTTAAATAAACTTGTAATTTCATAAAAAATTTATCGGTTTCATACGTGTACAGCTGGTGCATACATACATACATACATACATACATACATCGGGTGAACTACATAATTCAGTCCAGAGTTGTGTTTTTAAAATAGAAAACTTTATGACTAAAGTTGCATATAAATGGAATAAAATTCTTAAAAGTGTTATGTTGTTTGGGAATAATAGGAAACCAGCAGTGCCTTGAAAATTTTGAGAGGAGGAATATTTTTTACAGAGTAGATGATTTTGCGTTAAAAGCGAGAAATCTAATAAAAGAAAGACACTTAAATAATACTAGGTCCTGAACCTTAATCAACATTTTTCCAGTAACTTTTTTGAAAGTTTTATTAAAAATCTTAAATCCTATATACAACGTAGGTACTTTAATAATGTATTTTAAAATGACCTGAACAATAATATTTTTATTAATTATAATTTGTACCAAGAATAGGTTATTATTGTCCGAGACTATAAAACTGAAAATTAAATAAATTCATGAGTTAATTTTTAATATTTATTA
Organism: Palloptera scutellata; assembly: GCA_958295655.1. Taxonomy (NCBI): domain Eukaryota; kingdom Metazoa; phylum Arthropoda; class Insecta; order Diptera; family Pallopteridae; genus Palloptera; species Palloptera scutellata. The sequence continues at coordinate 123,033,506 of OY282449.1, forward strand.
AATATTCAAACTTACTTGTACGCTTTTTTCCTGCTATCGAGTTAAAGCAAAAATGAGGAACGTGGAAATGAAACACAAGTTTTTGAGCCTTAAGGCGATGTCACATACAACCCGTTGTGTATCTAAGAGCGAAGTATACAACTGATAACAAAGATAAAATGTATGAAATCGTAGGCGATGTAGCACATACATAAACAACGTATAAGCTGAAGTAACGTAAGATGTTGGCCAACTCTGAACTTTTGCTGTACGTTGAGAGTGTGTGTTAGAGAGAGTGACAAATATCACCTGGTTAATTTACTTGATCCCCGTCATTTATTTTATGTCAGTTGTACATATACTTCACACAAGGGATTCTATGTGCCAGCGAAAGGCTTAAAAAAATAAAAAATATTAGAATTTGAAGAGATGACTTTTGGGGAGATGACAGGAGGATTGAATCGGTTGGAGACTTTCACCAGCTTTTCTTTTTTGTTTTTACTTGAATGAAAGGGACCGATAGTTATATGCCGAATCCGAACGGATTCCAAGCTTTTCATACTTAGGTAATTTTTAATCTTGTAGTTTTGGCATTGCCTTTCAAAAGGTTTTCTATTTTTTTTATATAATTTCCTGTGACGAGATTTAAGCGCCGAATTCCGCATAGCACACCAGCGGTCTACCAACTACGCCCCACGTAGTTGGGGCACCACTACTTTCACCAGCACTGATAAAAATTTTTAGTATATAGAAATAAGTTTCATGAAAATAGTAAAAATAGGAACCTTAATCTCAGAACACATAAAACTTTCTAGGTCAGTATTTACATAGTTTGTGGTATCAGCGAGATTGGAACGTTGGGTTCTGAAAAACTATGAATTTTGAAGCACAGTGATGAATAATTTTTAATATTCCATTCTACAAGAACTGTGAATTTTGAAGCACAGTGATGAATAATTTTCAAAATTCCATTTTACATAGATAGATTCGTCGAAAACCAATTATGAGTATCAGACTGCGACTTTTACAAGAACAGTTAAAACGATTTTCAGCGTAGATATTAAGAAGAGTTCTAGTAAAATGGATTGGCTTATTGTAGGACGTATTTGTGGGGCAGTTCTAAGAAATTTTTAAGCAGGCAAGCTTAATAATCTGTTGATAAATGGGATTTAAGAACTCCCTTGAGATTGGCATTTTCAGGCATGCCATGCGATAGAGGGCGAATCAAATTCATATTCTTGAAATCACAAGTGGGTATGGAATTTTCTTGAAATGCAACGATATTTCAAGGAACTTAAAATTTTTTTTTTTTTTTGTATTTTATTTGAATAATGAAATGAAAAAGTGAAAAAAATCTTTCTTTATTTTTTTTGAATAATGAAATGAAAAAGTGACTGGATGAAAGATGTAATTGTAATATTGTGATTGCCTATAATTACACAACAAATTGAATGTGAAATTACCAATCATTGAAATACACATATAAAAAAATATACTCATTAAGTTTTGTGTGTATAATTACAGTAGTTCCCTAAAATATTTGCACCTAAATGGTATACGTAATGAATAGTTTATTTTCCGCTGAAAATGAAAAATTTGTGAAGCTAAAGTGTTTTGAAGTTCCTGAACTTGCGGAATGTATTAAACATAAAGCCCAAAACTTTTCTATGAATATCTTTAGTATCAATTGATCATTAACACAACAGCTGTACACATACTTCGTACAACCACTGTACACTGTTCAATGTACTTATACTCGTATACATTTAAAAATGTTTGCCTTTAATTCAATTGGGTTCATTAGTCCACAGTATTTTCACACAGTCCAGTGAGCATGTAATTATCAATAAAAACAAAAGTTACAAACTTTACATATGAATTTTTAATTTTATACCCAGAAAGTTATGTCATGCTTGGCAAATAAAATTTATGCACATGTAAGAATCGGCGAATAAAATAAGTATAGCAGCGTGGGTATATACGAGTATGTAAATATAAATAAAAAGTATAAAGTCAATGTAATAAATGTGAATACAGCTGTATACTTAACAGGTGAGTAAATAATAAAAATAATATAATATCATCGAGTATTACTAAAAACAACATACGATGCAGGAAATAATATGAGGAAACCCCCAGTGGCAGTACAGTGATAATACTTGCTCTTTTTTTTATGAATAAAGTGCATTGAGCGCTTTTCACTTTCAGCTGCCATATGTACGATATATCTGCTGCTTCACAGTGCTAGATGAACATTTGCATATGCTGCCAGAAGTAAGGCAGATGAAGAACTGGAGCGAAAGGAGCAGCAGCAGCAGCATCAGAAGAAGCTACACCAAAGACAACAGAAATTCAATGAAATAAACGCATTATTTTGTAAATAAAACAGATACGAGTATTTTTAGCTTTGTCAAATTTTCACATAAAGAAGAAATAGATGAGTAAATAAATATAAAAATATGTATTTTATTTCATTCTTATTAGGTACATATTTCTTTTATATTTTTTCCCCCAAATCTGAAAGCGTTACAGGAATAGCTTTTGCCTACATGAACTTATATTGTTCGTTTGATGTAAGCTGATGTTACTTTTGGGCGTATTTTTGCGCTCACTTGATGGTATCCAATGATCGTGGTTGGTCAGTTGAACGCAATGCTTGTGATATTCTCTCTCTTCTGTGTATGATTGCCTATAAGTTCTCTTTTACAATGTAGGATAAGTTTATGTAAGAGTATATCTATCGGGAAAAAGAATAAGTCAAAAAAGACAAGCTAAAATGGTAGAAGAAATAGTTTTATTAGGAATGCGGTCTCTCATTCCCAATAAAATGATTATTGTTAAACCTTAAGGCAATGCATGGTTTAATGCGACTTGCAGATCAGCAGTCAGGTCCAAAGAGGTCGCTTTCGGGAACTGACAATGTAATAAGAATGTCAATACTGAGCAGTTGCATAAGCAGGAAAAAAATCGCTGTAATACTTTTCTAAAGCGCGAAAGGTTACTACACGAACCGCTCCAGGGATCGTAAGAACTTTTGGTCATTTGTAAAGAGAGAAAAGAACCAAACGTTTTCGTCAATTCAAACCCTTTTTACAGGTGATCGCCTCGTCACCAGCTCTGTTGATAAAGCAAACATTTTTGCAAAGAATTCTCTGCCAGCTAGTGATCAACCACTGCCCGTTATCGGATATATATCTTGTGCTATGCCTGAGATATACTAACGAATGCGAGTCTGTTTTATGTTACAAGTTGTTAACATAAAAAAGGCGTCTGTACCCGATGGCATCGCAGCCCATGCATTGCGAGCTTGTGTGACAACGCTGGCGTAACCATTGCCCAATCTTTTCAACATTTCATACTCAACTGGTGTATTTCCGTCTTGTTGGAAAGTTGCAATGTCCAGCCAGTTCCTAAAAAGGGCAAGACTACAGACCCTGCGAACGATCGCCCCATCGCAATCTGTTCAACCATATCCAAAGTCATGGAAAGTGTAGTTACCTTTCAATTGCTCAAATATCTTGAGCAAAACGAATTGCTTAATGACCGCCAATATGTTTTTCGCTCTACATTTCTCATTCATATACCTGTTCAAAACGCCCTAACTCTGTGGAGATTGAGAGGAAAAGGCATGTTATGAATGACTCACTCAATAAAGATCTCCAGTCAATCGTACACGAGTGGGGTCTCACGAATAGAGTTGAGTTCAATACGCGTAAGACCCAATGTTGCCTGTCATCTCACAAACGAGTTTCCCAACCCCCCGTTAACCCCCTAGATATGGGTGGGGTAGCTATTGCAGAGACAGCGACTCTTGATGCTCTGGGCATGTCCATCCAATGTGATTTTCGTTGGAATAAATACATTTTTGGCGTGTCGAAAGAAGCAGCCAAGTGTCTCGGCTTTCTTAGGCGGTGTAAAAAATATTTCACTTCGACTGATCTCCGCATGCTCGACACCACCTATATATGTCGATTGGACATTGGAGTTTAATTCGCACCTATGGGCTGGAACAGCTTCACGAATGCAACTGGAGCTTCTGGACGGTATCCAACATTAAACGATAAAGCTTATAGAAGACAGTAGAGTTTTCAGCTCTATGCACTCCTTGGAACATCGTCGAAAGATGGCTTGTGTCTTTCTGCTTCACTGTTAGTTTCACGATAGATGTTCTGCAAGTTGATGCCACCAGTTCGTGTGTTCACCAGAACTTCACGATTAGCAAGCAGAACTCACGCCTTCCACGTAGACACGGTGGTTCCGACGCACTACAGAGAAAGTTCTTTTATCTGTCGTACTTCGCATATTTGGAATAAACTCCCTACTCCAAATTTAAAGCAAACGCTCATAACTACTTCTCCCTCCTTCTTTCTCGCACCTATCAAGCTTACTTCCAATCAACACAATGCTCTGCATTTATAGCGGTACCCCCTGTGTGTTGACTTTACCAAAAAAGAAATGTATAAAATACGAGTATATTTTATTCCAGTTAGATGAAAATTGTTACACAAATATTTATTCTACGATGTTCAACCTCTTCTAAACACCTATAACTTTTTCACTACTTTCAGATACCAACACGCTCTCTGAATGCCATGCAGAAATTATCCGCTCTCGATTTTGATTATAATGAAATAACCAAGATCGATGATTATAGTTTCTATGGACTGCGTCTGTCCAAGCTGAATATGAAAGGCAACCGTTTGCAGGGCATACCAGAACATGCCTTTGCCGGCCTCGAAGAATCCATGCAAGAAATAGATCTCTCCGAGAATAGTTTACGTACATTTCCAATGATGGCGCTACGAAAACTCGATTACCTACGAACATTGCGGCTGACGAATAATAAAATCTCTACGTTCTATGGCGAAATAACTTTAGCCACAAATAATGCTTCAGCGTCCGCAGCTTTACGGCTGCCGTCATTGAGTTTTCTCGATTTGAGCTCAAATCAATTTACCGAAATCGTCGATGATTGCTTTCGTGCTTTTCCGCAATTGAAGACGTTATCGTTGTATGCCAACCAGATCGAGTTAGTGCAACCTGATGCTTTTAAGAGTCTGAAAGAGCTTATGTCTCTGGAAATGTCTCATAATCGCATAATAACGCTGGATGCGAAAATATTCCAAAATAATAAGCGTTTGCAAACGGTCGATCTGAGTCACAATCACGTGCATGCGATAAGTGGCGTTTTCTCGAATTTGCCACAGCTACACGAGATTTTCCTATCCGAGAATAATATACTGGAGCTGACGGCAGATGCGTTCACGAATTCAACGAATGTTGATGTCATTTATCTGGAGTCGAATGCCATTGCGCATATCGATCCGAATGTTTTTAGTACGTTGGTGAATTTGGATCATTTGTATTTGCGTTCGAATTTTATACCGCTCGTGCCGGTGACTCTGTTCGATAAATGCCAGAAGTTGACTTCGCTGTCGCTGGACAATAACGAGATACAAGATCTGGAGATTGGTATGTTCCGGAAGTTGGAGTATTTGCGTGAGGTGCGTTTGCATAATAATCGTATTCGGCGCATACGTAAGGGAGTATTCGAACCGCTGCCCTCGCTGCAAGAGCTGCATGTGCAGAAGAACAACATTGAGGACATAGAGCCGGGCGCGTTTCAGTCTTTAGTTAATATGCAGCATATAAACTTGCAGGACAATCAGCTGACCGTGCTGGAGGATATTTTTCCCAGCGGCAGCAAAGTGAACTCGTCGCTGCTGTCGGTGCAGCTTGAATCCAACTATTTGCATAAGATGCACGCGAAAACCTTCAGGCAACAAGAGCGAGTACAAATAATGTGGCTCGGCGATAATCAGCTGACCAGAGTGGATCGGACAATGTTCGCCGATTTACGCGAACTGAATCGTTTATACTTGAGCAATAATCAAATACGTGATATCGATCATGATACTTTCAGCGCATTGAAAACTTTGAAGTTCCTCGAGCTGAGCGTGAATCGCTTGAAGCACGTGCGCCGTGAGTATTTTTCAGAACTGCAAAGTTTGGAAGAGCTTAATTTAGCGCATAACTACATCGAGGCGATCGAAGGTTTCGCTTTTAGTAAGTTGAAGAATTTGCGTATACTCGACCTCTCGCACAATCCGCTGGTACAACTCATGAAGGATGTTTTCATGGACGAACTGTCGCTGACGCATTTAAACCTGCGAAATACCTCGCTCCGTAAGGTCGAGACGCACACATTCAAATCACTGCTGAATCTGAATGAGCTGAACTTCGAGGAGAACTTTCTCAGTCCGGGCGATATACAAAAGCTTGATGTTCCGAGCTTAAGAAGTTTACAGCTCTCGCACAACAACTTCAATTTGGCGGGAATGGGCGGGCTAGCCGAAGGCATGTTTGACAATCTACGCTCGCTGCAGCATCTGTCCTTGGCCAATTGCAGTCTGGATACTATACCCGATAAGATATTCAAGAAGAATACGAACTTGGTTAAAATCGATCTGTGTGATAACCTGCTCACCGTTATGAATCGTAATATCTTCAACGGTTTAAATGTGTTCAAGGAGTTGCGGCTCTGCCGTAATAATCTCATTGAGTTTCCGCATATTGCTTTGTATAACTTGAGCACACTTGAAAACTTAGATCTCTCACGCAATCAGCTCACATCGATTGATTTCTTTAAACTCAGCGGAACTTTGAATTTGCGTCAGCTAAATCTCAAAGACAACAAGATCACCGCGCTGAGCGGCTTCAATGCGGTCAACTTAACGCAGCTGGATAGCGTGGATCTCAGCGGCAACATGTTACTCTCACTGCCCGCCAATTTTTTGCGTCACTCCATCAATCTCCAACGCGTTGATCTATCCAGCAATCGGTTTCTTCAGCTACCGAGCTCCGCACTCTCTGACATTTCCATACCACGACTCTCCTGGCTAAATCTTACCGGAAATCCCATCAACAAAATCTACACGGTCAAAGAAGAGCGCTATCCTTACCTCAAGGAATTGTATATCTGTCAAACGAATCTCTCGATATTAACTTCTAAAGATTTCGAAGCATTTCAAGCGCTTCAGCACTTGCATTTGGTCAATAATCGCATTACGCGCATCTCACCGGGTGCGTTTAAATCGCTGACAAATCTACTGACGCTCGATATAAGCGTTAACGAGCTGGAAATGCTGCCGAAGGAGCGATTACAGGGTTTGAAGCTGCTGCGCTTGCTGAATATCTCCCATAACTCGCTGAAGGATTTGGATGAGTTTAGCGCTGATCTCGCACAGCTGCAAAAGTTCGATTTGTCATTCAATCAACTCGATCGCATATCGAAGAAAACATTTCGTAATTTGCACGGTTTGGTCGAGTTGTATTTGATGGGGAATCGCATGACCGTTCTGTCCACGGATGCTTTTCGTTATTTACGCAAGTTGCATGTGCTGGATTTGCGGAAAAATTATTTTGAGCTGGTGCCCATTGAAGCGCTGAAACCGCTGGAGACAAATATCAAAACGCTAAAGTTGGAAGGTGAGATAATTAAAAAAAAAAAAAAACAATCAGTTGTAAACTGTGTGAGGTCAGAACTTTTATAAATTAATAAATAAGTACATATAATATAAGAATAAAGTGATTCTTTGAAGCAATACCATAAGGAAGTGGAGCCAATCAAGAATTTTTGCTCCGTTTCATGCCACTACTACAAATCATACATTTCACTTAAACCTCTCTCTCCCGACAAATGTTGTGGCAATTGTGGTCGTAGTCTGAATTATATTATTTTTAAAGAAAATAAGGTATCTAAAACATCTTCTACCAGTCCATACCACGCCCCCTCCTCCTTCATCGGAATTTCTAAAAACTTCTGGGTCTTTCAAGCAAGGGAAATTGCAACCAAATAATATATTCTGGCACCACATCGAATCAACCCAGATTTTATATAGAATTGGGGAACAACAGACTGCGTTCGACTCCTTTCCAGCACCAACTTAACGTGAAAATCCGTAAAAACGATCGACGACAGAAATCTTGAACCAATATTTCTGCTGCCCGTGGTCCAGGTTAAGAACAGAGAATTATAAAGTTATTATTTCCAAACTTTTGCCAACAGTACTGAGACATAAATTGGTTTTGTTTATGGTTCACGTAAGACTCTGGAAACCACCGCGACAGATCTGTTTTCATGCCACAGCGATATTTATGATTTGAAAACTGAAGCATTGAAGAAAATTATATTTCTTATCTTACAAAAATACTGGAGCCAAAATTTGTGCTATAGCAGCACCAAACCCGAGGATATATTATTTACAGCTTTTGTCAATAGAACTGGGACTTAAAATTCTCTTTGAGATTTATGTAGAAATGGTATCAGCCATTAAAAGTTGTTGAGTAATGGGTCCAAAGATTGCGAATGAGGGGAGAATGAGGGGCTTAAATTTAGTTTGCCCCCTCAAAAAGTCTTTCAAGCCAAGAGAAACATTCATGAAGACTGTCGTACACATTTAATGCCGTAGCGTAGTTTTGTAGTGTACTGGACTGCTCTTAGGATGTCCGGGTTCAAATAAAGGTTAAACCAAAACTATAAAATAGAAAATAATATATAAATTAGAAATGGGGCCCACTTCTTGGCGGACAATGGCAAACGTCTAAGAGACGGAAATAAGTAAACATTTTCATTTCACCGTTCGGATTCGGCATAAAATGGACCAACTCTTTTGCATTTAAAATTGCAACTCTTTTTGCCTCAATTAGACAAAAATTTTTTTTTTTTGATCGTAACGAATATCAAAAAGAAGTGCTCAGAAAATCTGAGATTTCTTGGCGACTATATTAATTGCCATATTGCGGAATTTGGAAAATATTCTCGAAAAAAAATTGGTCTCTAATATCAAACTTGAGGAGAGAAAGGAGCTTAAATTTAGTTTGCCCCCTCAAAAAGTCTTTCAAGCCAAGAGAAACGTTCATGAAAACTGAAGTACACATTTAACGCGGTAGCGTAGTATTGTAGTATACTGGACTGCTCTTAGGATGTCCGGGTTCAAATAAAGGTTAAGCCAAAACTATAAAATAGAAAATAATATATAGAAATTACAAATGGGGCCCATCCCTTGGCGGACATTGGCAAACGTCTAAGAGACGGAAATAAGTAAACATTTTCACTTCTCCGTTCGAATTCGGTATAAAATGGACCTACTCTTTTCCATTCAAAATTACTCTTCTTGGAAAATATTGTTCTCCTAATAAATCTTATTCGGTTTGTTGGTGAGTGTTTCCGTCAGTTCTTCTAATAAGGTGCTCCAAACAGTCTGTTCACGAAGAAAGAGGCAATCATAGAGGAGATTATCGACGAAATTTTTTCCATTATTTTTACGTTTCTACTATATGTGATTGCTTAAGCGCGATTCGTTCGGGGTTCGCTGTACAAATGAAGTAACCACTCGTAAGTACTTCAGGCCGTGATCAAGCGTTTGTGTTATTATTTGGAAAAACTTGAGAAATTTGATTGGAACAAGATTGTGGCCATTTCCAAACTAAACTTCCTAGTTTAATTAAATGATCTATCAAACTTACCCAATTATTTATCTTTACTATTTATACTTATATCTACATATACGCCAAAATTCTACTCACAATTCTACATAGAAGTACTTAATATGTTTAATACGTTTTACCAGACATCCATGATCACTGACGTTAAGGGTTTAAATTATTTTTAATATGCAATTAACAATTACTTTTGGCAAGTAACTTAAGTGCATAAACATTAATATTAATTTGTACCATTAAATCCATTTTATTTTAATATTTATATTCCATACTCACACAGCCATATTCATGAATAGCAATAACAAAAATATTAATAAACTTTTACTGCAACTACAAAATTTTGTATATGTATTTTCTCTTCTCTTCTATTCGTTTTTTTTTTTTTTTTGTCTTATTACATGCCCTCCATTTCCATTTGAATCTTACTCGATTCTCTCGACCTTAATCCGATGGCGTCATCAAAAAACTTGTTGAAATGTAAAACAAATACAAAAACAACAACAACGATACACCCATACACATCACCAACACCAATACCATTAACAACAATAACAATGACAATGGCAACTTTAACTATAACGACAACAACAGAAAATCCACTGCATTGCAGTTGTGATGCTCAAAAACTTTGGGAATGGTTACGTGATCATCGAAAATGGTCGACATCATCGTCGGCGTCGTTAACAGGAGGAGGTGGTGGCGGTGGAGCAGGAGCAACAGCATCAGCGACTCTACTGCGTTTGGGTGATAATATTAATTATCTGAGGTGTGAACACCCGGCGGAATTGCGTGGCAAGATATTCGCTAAAATGGAACCGCAACAATTTTGTGATGCACCATTAATACCGAAAATTGCCATACAGGATATTCAGCCGTATTCGGTTGTTGTTTCCTGGCAGAGTCGTGAGCATCTAGGATTAAATGGCTATGAAATTGTTTACCATGCAACAATGGAAGGTGGTGGTGGTGGTGGCGGCAGCGGCGCCAGCGGCAGCGGCGGCATCGATGTCGATGAAGTAAGTCGAACGTAATGTAGTGGATTAACATTTCACATATACTCGTACATACATACACTTTATATGTATGTATCGAGTAGAATGTTTTACATTTTATATCCATTCATAAACAGTAAGTTCACATATGCATGAAGGCTGAAAGCCTGAAGTTATAAATTTCGTTCGTTGGAAGGGTTAAAAATAAAATTGCCTGCATCTAAACGTAAGTGAAATTGAGAGATTAGAAGTTGGTATATGGTAGTGCTGAAATTAATTGAGAATTGAGGAGTGGTGACAGTGAATTGGGAAGTGTGAGGAAGTTCATATCGTGAGTATTCTTATGAATTACACAACTACTTCCACAAGCTGCAGGTTCTTTTTAGTTACATTTTGTGATATCAGAAATTCATTTTTGCATGCAATGAACGATGAAAGATAGAAACTTAACAGGCTTAAACAAAAAATCTTGATGAGGAATCTTAAGGAACTATGAACTTTTCGTTGAATACCGACTTTAGGATATTGTCTCCATAATGGAGGTTATTAAATCACCTGACCTTAAAGTGAATCAGATTGTTTGTTTGGATACTGGATATCAATGATATGTATCAAGAGCACGAAGCCAGTGCTAGGAAGTTATAGCGTTTTTGAATCTGAACTTCCTGTTACACAACTTATTGGTTATACTTCCTAAGCAAACTAAACCAACGTTGTGCTACAACATTCGACCTTTTTGCTTTCAGGTAAAGTTTGATTACCAATTATTTTAACGAGGATACTCTACTGACCAATTCTTAATTCACAGTTTTTCACAAATTTAAGAATTTTTTCTTATGCTTGTAATTTTCGTCCTGGTGCTGAATGTAAAAAAAGTTAAAAAATTAGTAAAAATGGAAAACAATATCGGATCTTCATAAATCTGGGACAGATTTTAAAAATCAATAAATGGATAAATTTTTTAAATATTACTTCTAATTTTTCATAAATCTTTAAACTTGAACTTTTTCAAATATATGTAGAATTTTTTCATTCAGAATCCGAAGGTAAACCGTCTGTCAGATCGCATAAGCCAAATTTTGCGGCATAGTTTAATTTAAATCTCAATAGAAATCAGAATATAATTTCAATTAAAATGCAGCGCTTTTATTCAACAATGTAGTTCCTGTTTCAAAAATTTTCATTAATTTTATATCTCAGCATGCTTACAATCAGAATAATGATAACAACAAAAACTAATATTTTTGCTAAAATTTTTTCCTCCTTCTCCGCCCGCAGATACGTGGCAAACGTCTAAATGGCACAGCAAACTCAGCCAAACTAACAAAACTGAATGCAAATACACGTTATCACATTTGCGTCATCGGCACCGGTAATTGGCTCTCGGAGCCTGTGGCGAACGCATTACAAAGGATACACTTTAACGATACATTTCTGATGTTACACGATGAGCCCGAAAACAACAGCAACAATCAGGAGGCCCACTTCCACTCCCAACAGCAGCAATACCGGCAACAGCAATACCAACAGCCAGACGCACAACAACGAAGCAACAGCGCCAGCGGCAATGGCAACAGCAATGGCAAATACCATGACTCACAGCATCAGCATCACATTTCGTATCATTTCGATGGGCAGCACACAACGCTGCTGCAAGCTCAGCCCCAACAACAACAAGCGCTAATCGAAAACACTATCATTACGGACAATGCACTGCGGGATGTGCTTAAAAATTCACACATCTCCACATGTACCGATGTGCAAACGCTCGACTCGACGCCTAGCCTGATTACCGATGAAAACGGCCTAGCCAGCAACGGCTTCATTCACTCGATACTGACACGTCGCCTCGGTCTAATTGTCGGCTGCTGCATGGGCATTATTGTTTTCATTGTAATGATATCGGTGCTCAGCTATGTCAAGCTGAAGAAGCAACGCATCGAGAATGCCAAGAGGCAAGCAGCAATGCCGCCTGAGTATATATCGTATCGTCATTTCTCCATACCGAACGAGGAATTGAGCCGTTCGGGGACGGGTGGCACAGTGGTGTCGCAGAGCGTGCCAAGTGGCATCAGTGCGCATATTAGTGGTACGAGTTTGAGTACGAGCGCAACAACAGCAACCACACCAATTGCTGTTGTTGGTGCAGCGGTAGCAGCAGCAGCGCTTAACAAAGCTAACCACAGTGAAAATGGTGGCGGGGTATCAGCAGGTGGCCTTGCTGGTGGTGTAGTTGACCTTGCATCAACCGCCATCGCCACCGCTACCATTACGAACACAACGAACGTTCTTGCTACAGCAGCCGGCGGCAATAGTATAGCAAATTTCACCTCAGCTACCGCAATAGCATTGTCAAATGATGTTGTTGGCGTGACAGCGTCAACAGCAGCACTGGGAACGACTACTGCTATCGCCAATGCCAACCACCACAATCATCATGCCCATCATCAACTAACACACCAGCAGCAGATACAGCTACAGCAACATCGCCAGCAGCCGCAACAGCAGCCGAGCAATCATCACTCGCATCCCAATCATCATCATCATCATCATGGGGGTGGTGTTGTTGGTGGTGTTGTTGGTGGTGGTAGTGGAGGAGGCGTTGCCGGTTATATGGCAGCCGGTGTCGTTTTGGGCGCAAATCACTTGAGCGCTTGTTAGTTACGGTTTTTAAAAATGTCCAATTTAGTTTTTATTATCATTGAACTGAGGTTTGTGCTGCTAACATTTTGACTTTAAGTTGTCTCCTTTTATTTCTTTGTCCTCGATATTCTCGTTGTAAGTTTAGATAAGGAACAACACAAGTTTGCAAGCGATGGCTGGTGCACCAACCACACTTTAGCATTTAGTATTTTGTAAATATACTCGTAAATAAAATATATGTAAGTGGATACACTGAAACTAATCTGAATACTTAGGTACATAAAACATACATAACTTGTTAATAATTTTAGATTACGGAACACTATTAATTAATGCAAAATCAATTTAATGAAATGTTATTTATTTAAGTTCTCATTCTTTCATAATAAATAGGTAGATAGTTACACACATACACACACGCTCTCACAGTTATTCAGCTTCCTTTTTCATTTTTCGTTTCATAAGAGTCGGTTAAAAAAATCTTAACAGTTCGAAGTTTTGCTTAGTTCATAAATCAAATGCTTTCAAAAAGCTTTAGTTTTGGGAGAAATAGATTCACAAAACCAATTTATACTTATCTGCTACCGGCATTTAAATTGAATCCCAAGGCAAAGATACCTCCGGGACCGATGTCCTCATACTGAAAACTGAAACCAACTTTTGCATAATTGAATCTTAAAATGTTTTTTTTAAAGCATTGCCTCTTAATTCCGTTAGGAAACTAGGAATATATGGAGCAATAAAACTTGTGATTGTTAGGGACTCCTGAAAGATTTATGATTAACCACCAATCAGTAGGAATCTTATGACTCTGAAAGATTCTGCAGTATTATTCAGAGTGCCAAGATTTATTCGCCGAAAACCGATCATCGATTGTAGTGCTAGTTAAGTAAGCCAAGGTTTATTGAAACCACATTTTCTTGTCGAAGTAGAATTTTATGGACCAAAATGAAATATTTCATGAGCATTAAACCTTTTCGAAATATGAATACTTCTTTTACAATAATGTTTCTTATTCGAAAAAATTGTTTCACAAAAGTTAACGGATAGCGAGAAACTTTAACCTTCTACTCTTTCTGGCTTTCATGGCAGAGCAGCCCATGAATGGCTTAGGCTGAGCGTTTCGCATCCATTCATTATGTATCTGTTATATTTGTGTACGATTGAAAGGGACCTACAAATTTTACGCCGAATCGGAACAGCAATGGTGTCGTATAGAGAATTTGTTTACTTTTTGATTTTTGCCTTTGCCGAGATTAGCACTCGGGTAATATGCGCAGTATTTGAGCACGCACCAACTATAGCTAAGCGACCACAGAGGAAATCTTTATCGAATATTTGGTCACTTCTTACTACCCGGTTTTAGATGATTGATGATGACTTGTAGTCATCATCATATAAGCATATAATTCGAATCAAAAGCAAATTTTATCACGTCAGGATTACAAATAATCTTAATCCAAAAGAGCACAAAATATTTTTAACATTCTATAACTTTGAAAAAAAAGTATTGGTACCGTTCAGCCGTTAGAGGCCACTTTTTGGTTCATCAAAATTTTCTGATCTAAAAATTTAGAAAATTAATGTCAAAACTTATCCAAAACCATATCTCAGAAAAATATTCGAATGGATTTCAGTAGTTAAACTCAAGAAAATCCAAATCTCATTTAAATTGGAATGAATTTCATTAACGGATCAAAAACTTCCATAAAACAGCTGAAAATAGTTATAAAATACAAGATTTTATTTCGATAAAAAATAAATAGTAAAAATTTGTTTTTAAATTTTTTAAACCAAAAATATATCGAAATTTGCATTTTTACATTAGAATTTTGTTTAAATTCGGTTGATTAAGTATATGGAACGCAGTCAAGACTATTCTAGCATGTGCCCAGTTCAAGTTACTTAACCCTTCGCGATCTTATATTTTTAATTTCAAAATCGTTATCAGTTTTCTGTGAAGTTACTAACCAAATTGTGGAAAAATGTTTGCTGATTTTGAGTGTCGTAGAAAATGATTGATGTTACTTTCTTTTTGCTCTTTTGGGTAAGTACCATATTTCTGAAAATTACGGCTGGAAAAATTCTGCATCTCTGTTCAAGTTCCACGCATAAATATAGGTGGAAATCAATGCTTGTATTCCATCATCTGAAACCTAACAGATCGTAGTTAATTACTGTCGATGATTAATTTCGTTTTCATTAGGAACATGCTAAGCTTACTGAAGATTTACCAAGGAAAATTTTATAATTTCTCGAAAAGCATCAATGAATTATGAATTATTTGAGAATATTCCCCTTAGTTTTAATACATCAATATTTAAACTGGGTTGGCATTCTCTGTGAAAGCACACGGGATTACGTGAAGCTTCGATGAGAATATCTAAGAGCTTTGATAATATCTATTTAAAACGTATGTATCTGGTCAACATTAAACTGAATATACAAATACATGAAGCTCCTAATTATTGAAAGCCCCCAAAACCCAGTAATAGGTTAGTGAGAATTTTGTTAATATATTTATTAAAACAAAAAAAAAACAAAAATGCATGTAAATAATAAAATGAAAATTCAAAAGTGGAATTTAAACCCTATTTTAATGTAATTTTGTAGATAAAAACCATATTGCAATTTTTTACTTTAATTAGATAATAAAAAGAAAAAAAAAAACAACAAACGAAACAGTTTTCAATTTAAATTAAATAAATATATTTTGACAACAAAAGCAAATATGTCAAAGCAAATATGTTAAACCAAAAAAGCGCGGTAAAATAAAAACTTATAATTAATAAATAAACAAATCAAAAAATTTTACGGAAATTAGACACTAATTAAGTTTACAAAAAAAATTTTAATAATAATAAACACAAATTCATGGTATGGTATGCAGGAGCATCTGGGTATTTATGGGAGTGGGTAGCGAGTACCTGATATTGCCGAATTAGAAAAATTAATGCAAAGTTTCTAAACGAAATTCGAATATCGAATAACCAACTAAAGAGCATAGCTGAAGTTTAGTTCTTGCTCTGACACGTATGAATTACAATTACTTAATACTGCGTGAAAGTACCAGGTACAATTACCAGGTACACAGCATCAAATAAGAGTACTTGATTCGTGAAGAGTATGAGTGTCGAATCTGGAGCATCTGCAAGAATCAAGTTCAGACATCCACTGCAGCATAAAAGTACAGTGTACAAATACCGAGTAATAAATCCCAAATACGAAATACGGATATTAGTACCTAGTATCTGTAAACAGAAAATAAACATGAACAAAGTAAGGCAATTGAATCAAGCTTCAATGCACAATGCATAAAGTAGCTTAAGAAAGTAATGAACATTAAAAATCAAAAAAAAAAAAAAAAAAAAATCAACAAGCGAATTAAGTAGAATGAAGTGAAAAACGAAAAAAACTCAAAGAGTTTCATATGCAAAACGAACATTTTACTAATTATTTACTATATACAAATATTTATAATCATTATTTTTATTTCTAGTTTTCTTAAGAAATTTAGCTTTAGTAATTGCATAAGTATGGAAAACAGGAGAGATTAAAACAAACAAACAAACCAAAAAGATAAGAAGATAAGAAGAGTGGATATTTAACACTAAGAAATTGGTAAATAAATCAAAATAAATAAATAATTTAATTATAATAAATAATAATAGTAAATAATAAAATTGTTTAACTAAAGCGTAGTGGTAATTTGTTTACATGCAAAGAATCAGAACAAAAAAACAACAAACAAATATACAAGCAGACATACAGTGTCGGACAATACAATAAGAACACCTTGCACTATAAAACTTCCATTGATTTTTTTTATCGGACTGCTATGGCAAACAATTTTTATAGAGAAGAAAATGGTATGGTATATACTTTATAAATTTCCAAGTGGCAACACTACATTTAAATATTTATTGGGGATTCCCAAACAAAAAAGTTGAAGCGAAGCATTCGAAGTCGGACAATCTAATAGGAAAAGCAGACGAAACAATTTATATATTAAAAAGAAAACTTAAATTTGTTTATAATTTGTACTGGTAAGCATATAAATGGTAGCATTGAGGGTGATTCAACAAATTAAATGTAAACTATTCCGTAATGTCACAGCAAAATGGGTCGAGCAACGCACTGTAACGAGAAGGAGCGTGATTTGGTGAACAAACTGCGAGATGAGGGACAAAGCATCCGCCAAATAGCTAAAACTATTAGCAGATCCTCGACATTTGTCTACCAATCTTTATTACGTCAAAAATTTCATTGCAAGAGAGGTAGGCCCCGCGAAACTACAAGTGCAGATGACAATCGCATACAAATTTTGGCGGCACGCGACCTATTTATGGCAACTGCCGCAATTAGAGAGGAGACAGAGGTTCAAATTTGTGCTCGATCAGTAAGGAGACGTTTGGTGGAAAAAAAAAATGTATGGGAGAACAGCACGAAAAGTACCAATGTTGAAACAAAGACATCGACAGTGTCGCATAGAGTTCGCTGAAGCTCACATTGAGTGGGATGGTTCAATTAATGCAAAAAAATGGCCTAACGTATTCTGGACAGACGAAAGCAAGGTGAATCTTGTTGGAAGTGATGGCAAACGTTGGGTTAGACGCCCGAAAAATGCAGAATGGAGCCCAAAATATACTAGGAAGACGTTTACGCACGGAGGTGGAAGCATCATGGTATGGGGATGCTTATCTTGGTATGGTGAGGGCCCTCTATATTGGATAAAAGAACCGATGGACAGATTTCTTTACGTAAACATCCTTCAGGAGGTGATGCTTCCTTATGCTGAATGGGAAATGCCCATGAAATGGCAAATGCAACAGGATAACGACCCAAAGCACACCTCAATCCTTGCGAGAGATTGGTTTTCCCATAATGGAATTCCCGTTATGACCTGGCCTACACAATCTCCTGACCTTAATTCAATCGAGAACTAGTGGAATATTGTCAAAGAGAAGATTGACAGTACCAGAGCAAATTCGAATTGTGGCAAAGCATTCAAAGCATTCGTGGTATTCCATACCCCAGGCTACTGGCGCGTCTCTGGTGGAATCAATGACTAGAAGGTGTAAGGCGGTTTTAATTAACAAAGGCTATTCCACAAAATATTAGCATTAATGAACAATTTGAGTCAATATTTTATAATTTTTGTCCTTTTGAAATGTGATTTTATGTATAACTTTTAAATTTATTTTTTTATACTGAATTGATTTGGTTTTTGTTTTAAGAAAAATTTAAACTTATGAAATAAATGAATAAAAGTAAATACCTTTTCAATGTATCATACGCCAAGAGAAATATATTTTTAATGTTTTTGGTTTCAGAACAAGGTGTTCTTATTTGATTGTCCGACACTGTATGTAGTGAACATTATTAATAATAACTTTTATTTTCCAAAAGATAAAGAGAGGAAAGAAAATTATTGAAACTTTATATGCAAAAAAAAAAAAAAAAAACACACAATAAAAAATATAATAGAATAGCAAATAAATAAAAAGCAAACTCTTACAAAATGAAACTCAAAAACTAAAAAAAATTTAAATAATAATAATAAAATTAAAATAAAACTTATACTAAAATAGTATCAAATGAAAAGAAAAATAAGAGATATGAAAAGAGAATCTATAAAAATAAAGGTACATATATTAAATAAAATTTAATCGATTATCTTTTTACTTATTTTTTGGAGCAAATAAAGAAATGTATGTAAGTATTATTCATAAAACTATGGTAAGTATACTCGAATATAAACTAGAAAACATTTATATGTCACATTGAATATAGAATGAGGTACGTCATTCAAAAGATCATTAAATTTCATATAAGATTCTATGGAAAGCTGAAAAATCATTAATGAAAATCTTATATGTAGCTGACAGATACGCAAAAGTGTTACCGGTAATAATCGTTAACTATGTACATATGTATTTAATTATGCCTACACACATGTATTCATTTTATCCGTTATACGCGCCAACTGAGTACCCATAGATTTTCTCCAAAACACTCCAAATCCAAAGTTTAGTCAGATTAAGATTAAAATAGTACCTACTAATTTTTAATATTTCAGCTTTGGTGTCAAAGTTGTTTGCTCTAAAATTCGGAGCATTCCATACCTTAACATAATTAACCTCACTAAACATTTTCACATTTTATTTTCATAACTCTTCAATTATATTGTGAATTTCACGCTCCATATTAATAAAATCGTTTAAAGTTTTTTGGCATACCATTTAGTGTTGCCGTTGCGAGTATTACAAAAAAACTGAATTGCGATAAAGAGCAACTCTGTAACGAACACCAATGTAACCACTACACCCAGCACGAGAGTAAAATATGATGTGTTCGTCGAACAGTGAACACCAGTATAACCAGCACCTAACCCACCATTTCTCTCATTTTTTGTTTCGAATAATTGTCTCTCTTTCTCTATTTTTGTTCTGTGCTCATATCAGATCAACAGTATAAGCAGCAGCTTAGGCTGTGGTTATATTCAAAGTTTACTTGGCGAACACCATGCAATTGTTGTTGCCCGAACACGAAAAAATAGCTTTTACTCGCTCTCACAGCGAACGGGTTATGCTGGGTGAAATGTACACCGAGCACGCCGAGTATTCAGGGTGTCAATGAGTTATTCTACAAAAAAAGAACAAAAATTTATGTAAACTAGAAGGAAAACATGCAAACCTGTACATCACTATTCTCATATGCAGCAAAGCAAAGTTGCGTTTGTTTTTTGTTGTTAGTTTTTAAAAGTGAATATTCAATATATTATTCATTAAACTATTGAAGAAAACTCATATTATTATCATAATTTTTCAATTATATTATTATTATTTCACGCTCCATATTGATAAATTTGTTTAAAGTTTTTTGGCATACCATTTAGTGTTGCCGTTGCGAGTATTACAAAAAAAACTGAATTTCGACAAAGAGCAACTCTGTAACGAACACCAATGTAACCACTACACCCAGCACGAGAGTAAAATATGATGCGTTCGTCGAACAGCGAACACCAGTATAACCAGCACCTAACCCACCATTTCTCTCATTTTTTGTTTCGAATAATTGTCTCTCTTTCTCAGATCACCTTCGCTCACCATTCTCTAAAAAATTATAAATAATTTGAGAGTGTCGTGTTTCGTCGTATTGTTATAAAGTGGTAAAAAACGTTATGAGAAATGACACTGAATACGATAACTTGTAAACACCCCAATAAATAATTTTTTCTAATCACTCAGAATCAGTTTTCATTTTGTGATTTAAACTTAAATCAGTTATGAAAATAAGTTCGCAAAGTGAGTTCAGCGCGTAGAACAATACTGAACTGAAAAACTTCCGCTATTCAACTTTTATTAAGTTGCAAAATAAGAAATCCTTACGTTGCTTTAAACCGCTCCCCCGAAAATAATCGTGTTGACTGTCTGTCCTAGAACACATTAAATTAATTACAAATTCTTTGAGCATTTCCATTATTAATAATTAAATAAAAATGTTATAAAACAATATTTTATGTATGATAGCAAAAAACTTTTCTAATATGAAGATTAAATTATCAAATAAATAAGAAATACTACAAGTGCTACAAAAACAAAATTGCTAAGAGAAAAATAAAAATATTTAAGCTAATTTGCGCGAAATTTAATTCCGCAAAACGTTTCAAAAGTTATAAATAGTAATTTACAAAATTAATAAAACGCTGATTCAAAGTAGTTGTAAAAGTAGAAGGATAAACTTTGTTGTTGCTGTTGCGTACACAACAGCTGGATAAAAATTGTTCATGTGATTCCACTTGAAAAAGCAAATCCTTTTTAAAGGACTTCACTTCACTTTTGTATTACGGGGAAGTGAAGGAACGTGCGAAAATTTTAAAGGCTGGCAGGGAAAACTCTTGCTAACACACACAACAATAAGGAAGCATACACAATTAAGTGAATTTCACCAAAAACGATATAAAACATTATCTATATACATATTTACATAGATATACTTGTACACGAGTATACGTACATATGTATTTTTGTTTGTATGTTTATAAATCTTTGCAGCCGTAATAAATTCCCAATGGTTAACGAGAACGCACGGCGAATAGAAAAAGGAACGAACGACATAGCCTAAACTGAAACATAGCAGGAGCCTCAACTCAACGCAACGCAACTCAACTCAACTCTTCTCATCTCTAACTCAACGGTGTCATTAGCAAGATGAAATTAAAATAAAATAGCGGTAGAAAATTTACGTTGTTTTGCGTTTCCTCCTTCGCTGTGCCTCAGCATGAGATTTGTGTTTACCAAATAGTTACGTGCCACCTCTTCCACTTCCTTCCGTGCCATTCCTTTCTTTGCCTTTACCATCCTCACTACATTTGCTCATCTCATCACAACTTAAGGTGTAATTATAGAAACTTTACGTAACTTAACGTTACAAAACGGCGAATAACAAAACTTAATGCTGATTTTAGAAACATTCAGCAGTTTTCGTAAATAAATAAAATAAAATAAAATAAGACAAAAAAGTATGGAAGCAGGTTTGCTTTTGGATCTACATTTTTTAAATCTGTGTAAAATATATTTAGCAAATGCAATAAACATGTAATATGAAAATAGTTACTTTCGCCTCGATAAACAAACACACATAAAGAGAAAACAATTGATTTGTGAAATGTCACTTGATAATTAGCACAGAAAACCAAATCCTATAGACTTCTATGTTAAGTTAAATTTTGTTCAGTTCAGAAATATACAAAATGTATGGAAGAGAATTCTATGTGACTGTTCTCTATTCTTCTCTAAGTTACGTTAAGTTTCTATAATTATACCTTTAGCTTTAGCTTTCGGTGAGCGAGGCCAACTCCACTCCTTACCATTTCATTTTCGTATTCGCGTTTTGTAATTGTCGGCAGAAGTAAAAGGATTTACCGGGAAATGAAAAGCATTTGTGAATGCTTCACTTACGCTCAACGAAAAATTTTGGCAAAGAAAATGTGGGGTTTCGGTTGCAATTCGCAAAATAGTTAGGTAGGTTAAAATTTTGTTATAGTTTATAAAATATTCTTTGTAAATTTTACAATTTATTACGATTTATTTTCTTTATTTTTGGTTCACTTTGTTTTGATAAAGAAAAAGGGCTAAAATTTGAGACAAAACATGCTTTTTAATACCAAAATGTATCTCATATAAAAGTAAAGAGTGTTTTTTTTAGAAGTGTTGTTTTCAATCTGGCAATACTTTTTTCGGAGTTGGTGTTTTTGACAGCTGTCACTTGGTTTATGCTCAGTTTGATTTGGTTTCATAATGAATAGACTTATGCCTGAACAACGTTTGAAAATTACTGAAATTTATTATTAAAATTCATGCGCTGTGAAAAAAGTGTTTCGCTAGCATTTAGCGACGAGGCTCATTTTTGGCTCAGTGGATATGTGAATAAGCAGAATTGCAGTATTTGGAGTGAAAACCAGCCAGAGGCAATTCAGCAGCTACCAATGCATCTCGAAAAATGCACTGTTTGGTGCGGTTTATGGGCAGGTGGCATCATTGGGCCGTACTTCTTCAAAGACGATGAAGGCTGCAACGTTATGGTCAAGGGAGAAAGGTACCGTTCGATGATAAGAAACTTTTTTTTGCCTTAAATGCAAGAATAGGACTCAAACGACATGTGGTTCCAACAGAACGGTGCAACGGGCCACACTGCATTGAAACCATGCATCAATTGAGAAGCGAATTTGGTGAGCAGTTAATCTCACGTTTTGGTGCAGTCAATTGGCCACCGAGATCGTGTGATTTGTACCCGTTAGACTATTTTTTCTAAAGCTATGTTAAGTTTCTTGTCTATAGGGACAAGCCAAACACGATTGCTGTTTTGGAAGCCAATATTGAACGCGTCATTGGTGAGATTCCTGCCAAAATGTGTAAAAAAGTGTGCCAAAATTGGACCTTCAGAATGGATCACTTGAAGCGTAGCCGCGGCCAACATTTAAGTAAAATTGTCATTAAAAAGAAAATGGCAGGAATTGATTTATCGATCCAAATAAAAATTTCATTCACTTTTGTAAAATTTCTGTGTTGTTTTTTTTCATTTTCAAAATCCAAACTCTTAAAAAAATCACCCTTTAGTATTGCATATTTTAGTATGTTTAATTGCATGGAAATGTTACATCTCTTTTTTGTATATTGTACTTTCAGCCTAAGCATAAAGCGACAATAATCAAACTATCACCAATTTCAACACCAAGTCAATATTACTTTAAGTTTTATTAAGTCCTGGGGCCCCAGGCCTGGGGCAAACTAGTCTTAGAAGTATCTTCAGAATTTGGTGGACCCTTACAATCTCCTAGAGCCCTCTACTGAATTCAGAAACCACAACTCAATCGAGATCAGAGTAAAGAAAATCGTGGCAAAGAGAGGCCAACCATACACAACATGCCGTGCTATTTTATCAACCCCATCATAAGTGCCAAGAGTTGCAGGATCAAAGAAGAAGATCAGACAAAAATCAGGCGGCTGGCAACAGTTGAAACGTTTTCATAACATTTTTCCCACTGTGTGCAGTATATCTGAGTGCGACACAGGTGAGGTGAGGTTAACAGAACTGAGCCGGTGGGAGTAAATAATAAGGTAAGAGCGTAGAGGAGAATCGCACAAAAGACACAGAACAATTTGAATACGCTTTTTCGGATAAAGGATATTTAGCTACGAATGTAATTGCATACAAATGAGAAATGGTATGGTTCTGAATGGATTTGGCTAACTTACCTTTCCACGTAGCTCTTTCTTCATTCATTCATTTATCCAACTTCTAGCGGCGCTGCTGCTGCACCTGAGAATTAAACTGAGGCTGAGGATTGAGGCGCTGCTGTTGATGATGATGATTGTCGAAATAAGTTGTTGTACCCATGTATATATACTTATACTCGTACCTACATATGTATGTAATATTCTCGGTATGAAACGTGTAGCATTTAAATTGTATTTTATACTCGTACATAGGTACATACATATACAAGTATAGTATGTACATTTACGAGTATTTATATACATACATACATATGTTTATACACCAGTATTTGCTTACATGTCTACGCTGCTTTTCTTACTTCATTCCCTCCTTCTGTGTATTTACAAGTATGTATGCATAAGTATGTATGTATGTACAGCACCACCCTGTATGTATGTAAATATGTATGTAGAAGTGTGTATGTGTAAGTATTTCTAGATATATATATATATGTACGTGTCTGTTATTAAATTAATACGCGGCTCGTCTAAATTGCCTGTGTAGAGTTTTATGTGGAATTCAAGTAAATTGCTTTTTTGGTGTTAGATTTTGCGTAGCTTTACATTTGCCACGACTGTAACCGTTTCTCACTCTCGTTTATTTATTTATTTTTTCTTCTTAGCATTTCTCTGTCCCTCCTTACGTTTTTTGTGCTTTGAAGGTGAATTAATTCTCTCGTGTGCATGTGTTTGTGTGTTTTCTTGTTGTCTCATTTTCAGTTTAATTTGCAAGGAATTTACAGTTTGACGAAATATTTTTCTGAGATTGAGTCTTTTCCCATGTACATATTGTATGCATACAAGAATCGTATTGTACTCCTGGGACTAAGGTACGATTTAATTTTGGCTTAAAGCTTGTAACACCACCTGGTCGATGGAGTTAAAAATACATTTGAAAATTTTAACAGATTTCATGTGTAATTCTAGGGAATGCGAGTGATAATTTTGAGGAAACCGTCACTTTTCTTTTATGTTATTTTCTGATATGATTTTAAGTCGTAGTCTTAAATCTAGTTGTAATTTTAATATATATTTTTATTAATTTTGCATTTTTCTTTTCTTCCCGTTTTTGGTTTAAATTTAGGTCTGGATTTCGTTTTGTTTTAGTTTTAGTCCAAATTTTTGGTTTGCTTTTGAATCGGAGTTTGGTATTATTTTTGGTCTCAGTTTAGGTAAAAATTCTGGTCTGCATTTTCTAAGCGTTTTGGTGTGAGTTTTAGCTTGATGTTTTGTCTGAGTTTGGAAATGAAATCTGGTCTGATTTTTGTTTGAATTTTGGTCTAAATTTCGGAAAGGGTTTTTGGCTGAATTTTAGTTTACATTTTCGCCGATTTTCTTTTTTGACTTTTGGACTGACTTTGGGTTTTGAAGTTTGGTATGGATTTTCATCTGTGTTTGTGTATAATTTTTTTATGATATGGAACTTATTATTCTTCGGATTTTTATGAAAATTGCGATCTAGATTTTGGTCTAATATTTCATAGAAATTGTAGTCGTGCTTGGGCTTGAACTGTAGTCCTAATTGTTTTTTGTTTTTCAATTTAAATATGATTTGAATTTTGGTATCGTTCGTACGAGTTTTGTTTAAATTTTAGTATGACTTTCGGTATTAGTTTTGGTCTTATTACACTGTACAAAAGCTTAAAAATTCCTCTATGATTCTTTACTTTACTTACTTTTAATGGAACAACAGCCCATGGAGGGCCTAGGCCAAGCCTTTCGCATCTACCTCTGCCAAGAGGTGGTGCCGTGTAGAAAAATTATGTTTTCTACTTTTTAATTTTGCCTGTGCCGAGATTCAAACCCCGGACACTCTGCGTAGCAGTCCAACGCACTACCACTATGCCACAGCGACCACTTTTATGATTCTTTATTAAGCGTAATATTTTCGGAGACACTGATCACGAATCTGTATTCAGTATTTTCTGATCAGGTAAATTTTTAAATGCATTTGTAAAATTAGTTCCGGTATATTTTTCAGAAAACTTCTAAAATAAATTGAATTTTTATGAAGTCTTTTTTCAGATACCAACTGTAAAATTTCTGTAAAAATTCGCCTAGCTCCAAAAATACCGAAAAAAACAATACGGATACGTGATCAGCGCCCACGAAAATATTAGGCTCATTGCAGAAACGCGACAGATTTTTGGAAAGTTGCAAAATGTTACATTGTGTTATTGACCTATTTCTGGATCTGATTTATATATAGTCTAAATTTCGGTATAATTGTTTCTTTGATAAAGATGTGGTCAGTATTTGAACTAATTTATGGTCAGCTTTTCTTCAATGTTGTTTTTGGTAAAAGCTTTGTCTAGTGTAAGTATAATCTTACTTTACATGCTTTTATTGGCACAACAGCCCATGGAGGGCCTAGGCCGAACCTTTCGCATCCACTCATGTTGTGCGTGTTATATTTGTACATGAATAGAAGGGACCTAAAGTTTAATGTCAAATCCGAACGGCGAAGTGAGAAGCTTTTCATAGGCAATTTTTATTCTTGTAGGTTTGCCACTGCCTGCCGAGAGGTAGTGTCGTGTAGAAAAATTATGTTTTCTACTTTTTGATTTTTCCTGTACCGAGATTCGAACCCCGGACACTCTGCGTAGCAGTCCAATGCACTACCACTACGCCACAGCGACCACAAGTAAGTAAGTATAATCTGATTTTCGATTTATTCTCGGGTCGAAACTATTCTGGACCGTGACATTCACATTTTATGCATTATGCAAATTCATTTTTTACATTTATGTTGTACTTATGTAATTTATGTAAATATAATATTTTAAGATCTCAATGCCTAGAATACCTTCTATGTTCCTGATTATTTAAACAATTACAATGGCAGCCATTGTTATATTGATTATCGTATGCAAAAATTCGTTGAAATCTTGTACCCCTCTGACAGGTAATCAAAGCTTCATCAACTGGGATTTATATTATTTTCTCACTTCCCCAGGCATACTAGATAGAAATTGTACGTAAATACCATACCTACTCGTTCAAATAAGTAATGATACAGTTGAGCACAATGTGCACATATTCAAGACGCTAATAGTTTTAGTTGTACCTTCTTAGTTGCGAGTAAGAAGTTATGCATTATGGTGCAGCTGCTATACAATTCACCATCATTTTTATACAAATAGTTATATCCCTTATTGTAGTTATTTCTGTTGTTATTGTTGTTCATACAGTTTCAGTGTACTTGAACTTAAATAAGTTGGGAAGCACTTCAAAGAAAGAAATGCATATAATGAAAGCATTTGCATAAAATATTACAGCCATTTCAGTTGTCATCAAGAAAGAGAGAGAAAAGTAAGAATAATGCAAATGCAACAATAACAATAAATGAAGGGAGGTAGGGAACAAATTTTGTTTTGAATAACAAACTAAGGTATTTACTCAGATGCTGCATGCAACATGCTACTCCACGCCAAAGAAACCAAAAACAAAAAAAAAATAGAAAACAAACTTAAATACTTGATGACACCACCGTAGAAAGTAAAGGAGAAAAAACAAATAAAAGCAAAAACATATAAAATATTTGCAAGAATCTAAAGGACAACAATCAAAGTTGTTGGCAGATGAGTTTGGTTTTTATTACACTCTCTCTCATTTTTTCTAAATAATGTCGTCGTCAAAAGCGATAACAACAATGAAAAGAAAACACACTCGTACTTAAATGTTGCAGCCGTTGTAAATATACATTGCGTGCAATTCAAAACAACAACAACAACAACAACAACTACAAGTAAAAATTATCTGCTGCCACATAAGTGGATACCAGTGATGTTAACTCTACAATGCATAATTACTGTAATCTACAGTAATTTCGTGGCTCAAAGTATCATACAGGTACCTGAGGTTCAAATCTCGGCACAGGTAAAATCAAAAAACGGGCACCACCTCTTGCCAGCCAATGGTAAACCTACAAATAGTAAAAATTGCCTACCTGATTTTCACTTCGCCGCTCAGATTCGGCATAAAACTGTAGGTCCCTTCTATTCATGAGTGGATGCGAAAAGATCGGCCAGGCCTATTGTAGATCTATTGTGAATTGAATCAGAACTTAGTAATAGACTGAGCTATGTGGTTATTGACAATGTTAAGTTTACTCGTAATCCTTACACAGTTACCTCGGGAGTCCCTCTTTTTCTGAAATTGTTCATATGTTTATTTTTTAAAGAATATCATTGTTTTAAAAAGTAGCACTTAGCGATTTTTGCTTATAAAGCGACGAAGATATATTTTCCTCAACAGTAATGAAATTATTATTTGTTTAAAATTAAATTGTCATTTAAACAATTACCCTGCCTCAATTAAATGAAATTGAAAATAAATTTGTTAACACCTACAAGATTCAGTTTTAATTATTTAGTTCTCGATATAGTTCATTTTAGAAAACTGCACTAACTACAGTAGTTTTTGGCAGCTGATGAAGTAATTTCATGATAAAAAGTTAACATCACTGGTTGATATTTATTTCATATGTTTCTGCTTTGCTTTAATGTTATTAGCGTTGAAGAAGTCAAGCGCCAAGCGTTTGGCATACAGTACCAGAGTTTTGGTGATACCGTGATGTGCTTTCTAGTAGCTGTTACCTTTTCTGATGGTGCTGTTGTTGCTCTTATGGTTGCTATTGCTGCTGCTGCTTCTGCATACAAAATACATACATATATTATGTGTGTATGAGTGTA
The DNA here is from genome assembly GCA_958295655.1 of Palloptera scutellata. Taxonomy (NCBI): domain Eukaryota; kingdom Metazoa; phylum Arthropoda; class Insecta; order Diptera; family Pallopteridae; genus Palloptera; species Palloptera scutellata. The sequence goes on from OY282449.1 coordinate 123,062,099, forward strand.
TATACGAGTATATGGTTAAAAAAGAAACAGTAAATAAAGGAAATTTTCCCAATTAAACTTCATTTTAATTAAAACAACTTACTTACTAAGTTGCAACGCGCGGTTCCTTGCTCAAATCCTGCTTGCACGAGCACATAGAAACATACACTCAAAGGAAAGAAGATATGTTTTAGGTTCCGATTGTCGCTTGGAAGTTTCTCAATTACCTCACTGAATACCGTGTAAATAGTTGGGTACCAGATTACAGTGATATTCTGGGGAATTGCAGTACAATTAAACACTTTAGTTTAGCAAACTAAATTTGAACTGACTTGAATGAGTAAAAGTCAAAGATACTTGCACTGATCAATGCGGATTATTGGCAGCATAACTGCAGTAGTTACTGAACCATGTCTTGTTGAAAGATATGCCATTTTTTTTTTTAAAGTTTGGTTTTCAAGAAGAAATAAATCGTAAATAATTTAATGTTATGGCCAAGAATTTAGCTTTATTATAAAGATAAGGATTTGCCATTATGTTTTAAAAACGATTTCGGCAAGTGGCCGCCGCAGCTGGTCCGAATAAATTCCAGCCGAGAGGCCCAATTAGCGACCACTTTTTGCAGCAATTGGGGCCGTATGTCAGTAATAACGCACCGAATATTCTCTTCCAAGGCCCGAGTCAATCGGCTAGGTCTTATCTGTGTAGACAAGTGACTTCACATAACCCCACAAAAAATAGTCCAGCGGTGTTAGATCGCACGATCTTGGAGGCCACGTCACAGGCCCACGACGCGAGATAATGCGCTCACCAAAAGTTTCCTTCAATAAATTGATTGTTTCGTTGGCTGTATGGCATGTAGCGCCGTCTTGTTGGAACCAAAGACCAAAGGTAGTCCACATCAACATCCTCCATTTCAGGCACGGAAAAGTCATTCATCATGGCTCTATAGCGTTCCCCATTGACTGTAACATTATGACCGGCTTCTTCTTTCAAGAAATATGGACCAATGATTCCCTCTGCCCATAGAGCACACCAAACATTGACTTTTTGAGGATGTAACGGCGTCTCAACAATGGCTTGAATGGCTTGTGAATTATGAGCACTCCAAATGCGATAATTTTGCTTAATAACGTACCTATTCAACCAAAAGTGAGCTTCATCGCTGAACCAAATTTTCTTGTGAAAATCGGGATCGGTGTCCATCTCGTTTTGGGCCCATTCATCGAATTTGCGACGAGCTTAATGGTTGTTCGCCTTCAATTTTTCAAATGGCAAACGAAACTGAGCATAAATCAAGTGACAGCTGTCAAAAAGACCAACTCCGAAAAAAGTATTGACAGATTGAAAACCACACTTCTTAAAAAAAAAACACCTTTTACTTATCATGTTTGTGATCTGCTAAAGCAGATCATTGCGTTTAAATTCCTTTCCATCTCTTTGACATATACTATTAAATCATTCACTTTCCTTTACATATTAGTACATACTCCCCTGAGAACAATGTTAAGCTGCTCGTCTCCTGATTTTGTATCAAATTATTTCTTTAATTTCTGATTTTGGGTTTCATCTGAATTTGGTCACCAACCTTGGTCTGAATTTTCGTCGAAGTTTCGATCTGAGATTGTGTCTAAATTTTGGTATGATTTTGGGTCTGCTTTTCGATCTGAAATTGGTTTAATTTGTGGTCTAAATTGGACCTATATTTTCATATTATTTGGATCTGCTTTTCGCACTAAAATTGTTGTAATTTGTGGTCTAAATATTGATCTGAATTTTGGTCGGTCTAAGTTTGGTGCAAAATTTAGTCCGATTTGTGGTGAAGATTTTGGTTTAGTTTTTGTGTGGTTTAAGAATAATATCTCTTCCAAATTTATCTCTAGTCTGATCTGACCCGCTCTCAACCAACTCTAAACATTTTTCAAGGATAATGGGGTTTTCTTTTACATTTTATATCAAATAAAATTTAACTGTTTCTCTTTTTTATTTTCATTGTTTTAAACAATGTTATATTAATTTAAACATTTTATATTACTCCGTCATTATAGCCTCTATTATGGTGACGTCTATAGAAATTTTTCGCTTCGCCTCCATTTTGCGTGATTGTCGCTTGGAAGTTTTTAACATGGATACCGGGAGCTTTTTTACAGACGCCCATTATGGATCGCTGGATGCTGTTTTAATACTATAAGTTTGACGATGTTGGATTGGCCTCCCTTAAGCACTCTGGTTCGTTTGCGCTGGTCTTTAAAACCACTGGGTTTTGGTATTCAATTTCAATTTAAGTTGCTCAAGTTTCTTCCCGAAGTGCATCAATGTGGAATTTAGAGGAGTTTAAAAGTATTTTACATTTGTAGCTTAGTTCCTCGCCGCTATAACTTTAAGTTGCTATGAAACTTATTATTATATAGTATTTATAAAAGTATTATTAATATTTAAAATCTTCCCCCTTTTTTCAACGAGTGTAAAGGTTCCTATCTAATGAGTACATCCTTAAGATTGTAGTGTATTCTTTAGGTACGAGAATGCGTGCATTTGTCTCTCCGCAGAAGAATCTCATGTTGTTGGTATTGTTGTTCTCTTTGCTTCTTGTTCTGCTGTTTCTTTTTCTTTTGTTGTGTGTGTATCAATGATGATAACTACACAGAAATTACCGTCTTCTCGGGAAATTTAGTACCCCTCACGGATACACAGACAACAGCGTAAAAATGGGAGTAAACTATGAATATCTAACCTAAACCAAACCTATTACGTCATTTTAAATGAGATCAATTACTTCAAAGATACTTATTGCACGCTAACTAGGTAACAAGATTTTCGAAACTCAAAAATAAATGGTTTTTAGGCATATTATTTTCCATAAATTTATTTATAAGCATCCGAAGAACAAAACATTTTGTTTATTGTTTCTTGAATACATTTTAATTTAAGTTCTGTCTCTTTTACAGTTAGAGCGAGATATATTTTATGGTTTAAATAAATAAATTAGAAAATGTTGTAACTGAAAAAGAACATAACTTTTTCTCTCATTAAGTTTTTATTTAAATGTTTTTCCGAAAAAAGTATTTTTCGACTGCTTCACAAATTTTTGCTCTCTTTGGGTTATCATCACTGGTCTGTATTAGAGCATGTCAGAGTGCGTAATCTGTGTTAGTGCATCCCTCTTTGTATGTGGCTGCGTGTGTGTGTGTGTGTGTGAGCCTAATTAAAATGCGGCGCAGCATTCAATGCAGTAGATGAGAAAACGTGCTTAAGGCAGAACAAGTTCTCATTTAATTTTGTTAATAATAGGTAAACAGGTTAACTACATACTACTTAGGTAATATGCTTATACTTATATACCGCATGTAGAGTACAAAATATACATACATACACAGACATATGCATGCCTAATACTACCGAAACTAAGCTAAAATAACATGTGCATTTGAATAATTTAAGCTATATACTATATGTATGTATTGTGTACATATGTATGTAGTTACTCGATTGTGGAGTGGATTTTAGGGAGGGATTTGAAAATTTACTTTAATTTTTACGCCGACAATTTCCCAATTTGTCAGTCTTCCTCAGACTTTTAAATTAGAATTACAGGATATCAAAATTTCCTTAACTAAAAATCTCAATGGGGTAATTGTTAAAGTTCGCCCACCTCATCTTTCCCGGGATCCGTGAAAAATAGCCGCTATTCCTATGTGAGATGTTGTTTTCATTAAAGAGGCCACGTCTTATATAACTTAACTAAATAACGAGCAGTTTCAGAGGCCCATTTTAAGAATTTCCGGAATATTATAATATTCGATAAAAATTTATTTACAAATTGTTTTCAAAAGTAGTCACTATTTCATATTTCTACATATGCTAGGTTTAATGTTTGGCCATATTCCAAGCCACGTGGTCTGCAATATTCTTTGAGTCAATTGCACTTTATATGGAAACAAAGGCTAATCATCCTTCAAAATGCGCCGCAAGGTGGTTCAACTGACGCCAAAATGCTGAGCGCGGTGACGATACGACACATGTGGGTTCTCGGCGACACTCACTCTTAGGACACTCAAGGGTTAACCAGTTCATTGAAACGTCTTGGGCGTTGATAAACGGCTTGTCTACTATCCAGTGCTCAACAAAATTCGACTTAACTAAAAGGCCAGGTAATCTGGAATACATACTTTTTCGGAAGTAAGTAAGTAAATGTTATTTATATTGCATTTGAAATGGGACGTATGATTGATAAAAAAAACCAACTCAACAAATTTGACTTACGTAGAAAATAGTGTTGCCACATATCCTCATACAAAGTAGTAAACTGGCATGAAATTAACAAAACAATTGGAAACTCAACATTAACCAAATTGCTAGTTGTTGTGAGATATTTGATACTATATTTTAGTCGAAAACAATTTTTTTCTAGCTATTGAATTCATAAGATTTTTCTATTTTTATTGCTATTAACTTCAGCTTTAGAGGAGATCAAATTAAAGCTATAAATAACCTTAAAAAATTAGGAAACGGACAGCCTGAGGTAGCATAATTGAAAATTAATTAAAAGATTCATGCTTCAAACTTTATCACTTCATTTCACTCTCGTTCTCTCTCAACCTTTGGCTCTGTATCTCTCTCATTTACTTGATGACTAAAGGCCTAATTATAGAAATTTAATTTAACTTAATGTAGAAGCGAATAGAGAACTGTCACAAATAATTCTTTTTCATACATTTTGTATATTTTTGATTATACTTACAAAGAAACTAAACAAAACTTAACGTACCACAGAAGTCTATTAGATTTTGATTTATATTCTAATTGTCAGCTGACATTTCACAAAATCAATTGCTTTCTCTTTATTTGTGTTTGTTTATCGAGCCGAAAAGTAAGTATTTTGATATTAAATGTTTATTTTATTTTCTAAATTGGTTTATTTACTATTTTAGAATGATTGACGATGAGCGACTAATTGATCTGGTGCGGTGTAATGAAATTTTGTGCAATAAGTTCAGCCCAGGTTATCGCATTGGCACAAAAGAGAAGACGATATGGGCAAATAAAGCAAGGGAACTGGCAGCAACAGGTGTGTGATAGCTTTGTGATTTTTTTTTAACTAATAATAATTTAAAAAAAATATATTATTTGTTGCAGAGAAACTGTGCACAAGGAGGTGGAGCACCTTAACGAAACTGTATTCCCGGGATTACAAATGGATAAATGCACCATCTGGGAGATTTTAATAAACACATTTCTGGAATATCCATTTGATATTCTGTCCCTATTTATTGGACCTAGCTTGCTTTGAATTTTGCCCCTTAAAATATATTCTACATAGATTTAAAAAATGTAGATCCCAAAGCAAATCTGTTACGTTAAATTACGTTAAGTTTCTATAATTAGACCTTAAGAAAAATATATTTATATATATATATAGTATATCATATTTGAATGTGTAACTATTTCTAAATTTCCATTAGGTAAGTAATCAAATTAAAGAACAACTTCAACGTATCCAATAATTAATTAAGCCTAATAGGCATAAAATATTGCAATTAGATATTGCAAAAATAACATTTTATATATCCAAACAATATACAGGGTGTTTTTTTAGAAGTGTGGTTTTCAAGAAGAAATAAAACGTATATAATTTAATGTTATGGCCAAGAATTTAGCTTTATTATAAAGATAAGGATTTGCCATTATGTTTTAAAAACTATTTCGGGCAAGTGACCCGACCAGCCGCGGCCTGTTTGAATAAATTCCAGCCGAGAGGCCCAATTTTCGACCACTTTTTGCAGCAATTGGGGCCGTATGTCAGTAATAACGCACCGAATTTTCTCTTCCAAGGCCCGAGTCAATCGTCTCGGGCTTATCTGCGTAGACAAACGACTTCACATATCCCCACAAATAATAGTCCAGCGGTATTAAATCGCACGATCTTGGAGGCCACGCCACATTCCCATGACGCGAGATAATGCGCCAAACCAAACCAAAAGTTTCATTCAATAAATTGATTGTTTCGTTTGCTGTATGGCATGTAGCGCTGTCTTGTTGGAACCAAAGACCAAAGGTTGTCCACATCAACATCCTCCAATTCACAATTCAGGCACAAAAAAGTCATTAATCATGGCTGTATAGAGTTCCCCATTGACTGTAACATTATGACCGGCTTCAGCTTTGAAGAAATATGGGCCAATGATTCCCTCTGCCCATAGAGCACACCAAACAGTGACTTTTTGAGGATGTAACGGCGACATGTTGAGAATGGCTTGTGGATTATGAGCACTCCAAATGCGACAATTTTGCTTATTAACGTACCCATTCAACCAATAGTTGAATTTCTTGTGAAAATCGGGATCGGTGGCTATCTCGTTTTGGGCCCATTCACCGAACGTGCGACGAGCTTGATGGTCCTTCGACTTCAATTCTTGCACGAGTTGGATTTTGTAAGATTGCAAACCACGATCCTTCCGCAAAATCTTCCATAAAGTGGATGGGCACAGCTTCAACTGTTGTGCGCGATGGCGGATGGACTCATTCGGGTCTTCTTCGATGCTCTGCTCCACAGCAGCAATAGCGTCTTCGGTGCGCACTGTACGGCGTCATTGAGGATGCGCATTATCTACTAGAGTAAACGTGGTGCGAAACCGATGTATGGTTGCTCGAATTTCCGACTCTGCTGGGCGATTATGCCGACCGAATATTGGACGCTGCGCGCGATGGTCGCGCGAACCGAACCATTATTTTGGTAATAAATTTGCACGATTTGCAAACGTTGTTCAGTATTAAGTCTATTCATTATAAATGGCAAACTAAACTGAGCATAAATCAAGTGGCAGCTGTCAAAAGGACCAACTCCGAAAAAAGTATTGCCAGATTGAAAACCACACTTCTAAAAAAACACCCTTTATAATCTTATATATACTACTTAAAGTATTTAACAACAAAAGCAACAGTGACACAAATCGAATAAAGCAATTGGAAGCAGCAGCAGGCAATGTAGCTAGCAGGCAAGAGCTGGAGCAAGAACTAGAATCGCTGGAAAGCAAATAAAATGCCATTCAAATGTTACTTTCCAACGACAGCTACAACAACACGAACAACAACAGTTACAATTACAGCAAATATAACTTTTCTACATCCACTAACAAACGTTTATAAAATATTATGTGAACAATTGAAAAAATGAAATTAAAAAACAAAAACCAAATTGGAAAAAAATGTAAAACTCTGACCAACAACTTTTTCAATTAAATCAATGGAGCGCATAAAAAAACTTGTGTCGGCTGATAAAATAGTATTCTACTACTTTTTTAAGGAAGGCTTGTGTGCGCGTGTATGTGTGTGTGTTTGTTCTAAATGCTTGAAAATGTGAGTAGTACTCATAAAAATGGCCGCATGCCAGAACATGCGTTTTTGTTGTTGTATGTATGTAGTATGTATATGTGCAAAATTTTAGCTATAAATTCTAAAAACACATATTTTTTTTTTTTGTTTCGTTTGTTCCATTGATGGTTGATGCTGCAACCAACGAGCAAAGCAACAACAAAATTTCAAATATTCGAAACTGTTGTTTTGTATGCGCGCATTATCCTCACACACACACAGAGACATATGTTTCCACATACGCACACAAACGTATGTTAGTAAATATATGTATGTGAGTGTGTGCATCATCTAGATGTGTGGCATAAAGCATAAAAGTATACACTTGAACAAATAAACAAAACTTAGCGCCATTTATTCGCCATGTTATGCAGCGACATTGTTGCTGCTCCCTCTATTCTATGCTGCTTTTGTGTGTGTGTGTGTGTGTGTGAGTGTGTGATAACCAAAGTAGTGCAGTAGTTAGTTTGTTGTTATTACAACCATTTGCCTTTACTGCTGCCACGACGCTGACAAACAAACGCAAAAAACATATTTCGCAAAACTGTCCGCACGCGAAAACAAAAATGCTGCTGCTGCTGCTGCTGCTGTTTGTTGGAACAAAAAAAAATTAAAATAAAAAAATATTGTTGCGAATGCTTTTTAATTTTTTACTCCGTTTTCCCCTATACCATATCAAAAATTTAGTTTATTTTTAGTTCGATGATTTTTTATTTTATTTGTTCGTTTGTTTGTTTGCTTGCCTTCGCTCCTATGTAGAAATATTCGCTATGTTGTTGGTTGGTGTTGATGTTGCTGGCAGGAAAAATAAAAACTTTAAAAATAAATATATGTGCTCGTATATTTTTGAAAATATTGTATATGTCTAAAGTTCGCAATTACTCTGATAGTTAGTTTTGAAAATAAAAAGTGAGATATGAATTTTAAACTTGTAACTTAAATAAAATGAATCCACAAACAAATGTATGTATTTACACATCTATGTATACCAATATGTAAAGGGTGATTTTTTAAGAGCTTGGTTTTTCAACAACCAAAAAAATAGAGAAATTTTACAAAAGTGAATGAAATTTTTATTTGGATCGATAAATCAATTCTTGCCATTTACTTTTTAATAACAATTTCACTTATATGTTGGCCGCGGCTACGCTTCAAGTGGTCCATTCTGAAGGTCCAATTTTGGCACACTTTTTCTCACCAATGACGCTTTCAATATTGGCTTCCAAAGCAGCAATCGTGTTTGCCTTGTCCCTAAAGACAAGAAACTTAACATAGCTCCACAAAAAATAGTCTAACGGGGACAAATCACACGATCTCGGTGGCCAATTGACTGCACTAAAAAGTGAGATTAACTGCTCACCAAATTCGCCTCTCAATTGATGCATGGTTTCAATGCAGTGTGGCATGTTGCACCGTTCTGTTGGAACCACATGTCGGCCGAGTCCAATTCTTGCATTTAAGGCAAAAAAAAGTTTGTTATCATCGAACGGTACCTTTCTCCATTGACCGTAACGTTGCGGCCTTCATCGTCTTTGAAGAAGAACTGCCCAATGATGCCACCTGCCCATAAACCGCACCAAACAGTGCATTTTTCGGGATGCATTGGTAGCTGCTGAATTGCCTCTGGCTGGTCTTCACTCCAAATACGGCAATTCTGCTTATTCACGTATCCATTGAGCCAAAAATGAGCCTCGTCGCTAAATGGAAGTAGCTGGCGAAACACTTTTTTCACAGCGCAAGAATTTTGATAATAAATTTCAATAATTTGCAAATATTGTTCAGGCGTAAGTCTATTTGTTATGAAATGGCAAACCAAACTGAGCATTTTTTACTTTGACACATGTCAAGAATCACGCGTGAACTATCAGAAATATAAACGTCAAAAACTCAGAAGCAAAAAAATCAACCTTTATGTATGTGAATACATAAAATGTTTTTGGAACATTTGTTTTATATATGTAAAATATGTACGAGTACAATTTTAATAATTTTAAACGCATTTAACAGTTTTTATTTATTTCAGGTCGTAATTTTTTACAGTGTCCTCATAAATATTTAATTTTTTTTCGATTATCTTTTTAAATTACTAATTATTTTTGACTTGCAGTCTTTCACTAGCCTTTAAGTTATATTGTCGAAATTACTCTTACATGGATTCATGGACAATGTTTGGTCCATGTTTGACCCACACAATGAAAATGTTAAGAACACTCCATTTGCACCACAGCCAATGAAATTTACTTTATCAGAACCTCAACGATAATCCGATGTATGAATCTGGGTCAGTGAATGGCGAATAGCGTAGAGAAGTTTAATCTCCTAAATGCACTGCAAAGCATATACTTACTCAAAATCTTTGTGCACTCGTGCAAAAGGATGCTCACCACCACGCAATGCAAAGGTATATGCTAGATTTAGAGAACATGCCTATAGCACCATCTAGGGACTTTGAATAGGACTAGAATATTCGTTTTTATCACATACATAAAGCAGCAATACCATCTGGTAACTACGAAACCTACTAGTATATTCATAACCCCATGCACAGGCAAACATAATTTAAAAACCAACAACAAACATTTTTCTACACGGCAACACCTCTTGGCAGGCAATGGCAAACTTACAAGAGTACAAATTGCCTATAAAAAGCTTTTCACATCGCCGTTCGGATTCGTCATAAAACTATGAAACGTATGCTCATTGCAGAGCCCCAACGATCAGCAGTACAAACAACATACAAGCAAACATCATAGATACCAGGTAAGTCCCTTCCATTCAAGTAAAAAATATAACACGCACAACATGAGTGGATGCGAAAAGCTCGACCTTTGGCGTTACATGTGGTCTTAGTCGACGCTGATAAACTGAAGTTCATTGTGGTAAAGGCATAACACTTGCCACAATGGCTGTTCTTTTTCATTTTATCGATGTCCTGTGTGATTGCATTCCCTCTCTCGTTCTCCCTCCTTCTTCCTTCCGCCTATCCGTCTTCCTTCCACTTAACACAATGCTCTGCATTCTTAGGGGTACACTCTGTGTATTAAATGTATAAATAAAAAAATAAAAATAAATTACAGCAGCATCATCTATGGAATAAATTCGGCAGAAAGTAGCGGAATGGAAACTGTCACAGATTGATAGTCTAAGTGAACACATAAAGTGGTTTTAAGTGTTATAATATGTTTTATACATAATCCACTGATCGAGCATTTTATGTGTTGAGAATATACGAACAGTAAGAACTAGAAAATCTTAGCAATATTCTTATAGTACACTTTGATCAATAGATCTTGGGTGCAAATTTGAATTTCAAAGCAGTACTTGCTACATTAATATTCTCAACTACTGGCCTACTGGCTTTGCCTGAGTTACACAGTTAACTCGGTTCTACCTAAATATGTCTGATTATTTGGCTCTACTTCATTCCAATTATCGTCCTGAGAACTATATATTTTCTATTTGACATCTTTGCTGTACCTGGTAAACTATATTAACATGTTCGACATGTCCTTTTGCCTCTCTTTTGTTATGTGTGTCTACTTCAATATAACTGATTACATTTTCTACATTGCTCTACCCTTACAGGTGAACTGGCTCTGTCTATTCACTTGTATCTAACTGGATAACTGGATTTCCCTGGATTTCAGGATCTGAGTAAATGCTTTTCTCTACATATTTTTACATGGCTCTATTACACTCAATGGCGTCTAAGCTACATAATCACATTTCTTTATCTTACTTTTGGGATATAGCAGACTATTTTCCCTAGCTGGTTAGACAGATCTACTTTGATCTGTACGATTCGTTGCTCAACTTGGCTACTTGTCTCTTAATATAAATATACTTAATTCTTATCTATCTCTGATTAGCTATCTTCTAACATTAATAACAATATCACAAAGGAATATTAGATAAAAATTTAACTTTAAAAGCTCAATTCTAGTAGCCTTATATAATTTTGTAAGGCCCATTTTGTAATAAAAATAACAATTGTCATGTCAGCTATCGTCTAGAGAAATCTTTCGTACAAAATTTGTTACATAGGTATGTCAGTAAATTTGTAAGAACTTCAGTACCAGCTGACAAGCAAAATATCAAAATTGAAATAGAAGAAGCTGGTATTTTTTGTGGAATTTTGGCGGCAAAAAAAGATAAAACCTGGAATGAAGGCGAATTCTCAGGTCATATAGAGATAGCTAGCAGTAACGCTTTTTCAATGGCGGAAGCAATTTTCATTTCCGATTAGCGCAAAATCTTTGTCTGAGGCTCATCAATGTATTAAAAATGTCCGATAGTCAGAAGACATATCTTTCCTTTGAAATCAGGTTTCTCAGGGTTCTGCATTTTCTAACCAATGTGTCGTATCAACGAAATATGCGAGCTAATAGTCCAAAAAAAAGGGTTACACTTACATCCTTAAAACTTGGGTTAGTAAAGTCATTAATTTGATTTCAGATTTTACAGAAAATTCAATATAAAAGCTACGACTGGTGCCATCGATTACACATACTGAAGTATATTGCTATACATTCCCCTTCTTCAAAAGATAATACCAATCCACTTTCTTTATACAGGAACCTTGATGACCGTCAACAGCCATTGCACCTAAACAGGCTATGGCATTCTCTTAAAATGCCGACACGGCCTCCAGGCAAGGCCATCCACCACTAACATTCTGGCTAGCCCTCAGCTTTCTTGCCGGACTTCGAAGCTGTTGCTTTTAATTATTCTAGAGCATGAAGCTATTAATATTGCTCATAAATTTCAATTTTGATTGATTTTGATTTACCTCCTTCCATTTATCGGGCGTTCTGGTGGCTCCGCGCATAGCATTTAGCTCTTTGGCCAACTTTGTCCACAACTCGTCAACTACTTTCGGCCTAGTGGCACGAGTTTTGTCTGCTAGGTCCTTTATGAACGCCATGTAATGACGCAGCTGCTACTGCGTGGTGCGTTAGTATTTTGATTAGCTGTAAAATATGAATTTATTAAACTATTTTAAGTAATAATTTATTTTTACTTACTTTTTCTTACTTTCAAACATTTTTAAATTCTCAGCGTTGTCAAAACACATAAGCTTTAAGAAAGTGTTCAGAAAGCTTTTTGATGTCAGGTCAGTAGTAGATTTTACTAGAATTGGGGTGTAAGGCTTCATGGTTTTTGTTTCTACAAGTATAAACAGAATTCCTAGAAGTAAAACGATAGATAGTCTAATTAAAAACTATTCACTTCCTTAATTTTAACAACATTAAGCAATTAATTGAACATTTTTAACCAATGTAAATAACGTAAAGAAACTCACTATTTTAATGAAAAAATTTAAACAAATCTCGTACGAAGAGTAATTCAATGATATTGAGAGGTAAAAATCAACCTGATTCACATTGGCGTATACAACTTCAACTGCGAGACTTCCCAGCTAGATTGTTAGTCCCAAATTCGGTCGTATTCGTATTGTATAGGTTAGGTGAATTAACAATTTCCTTCCTTTTCTATTTCTTATTGGAATATTTGATCGATCACCAGCTCTCGCCACAATCGCAGCTGCTCCTGCGTGGTGCGTTAGTATTTTGATTAGTTATAAAATATGAATTTATTAAAATATTGTAAGTAATAATTTATTTTTACTTACTTTTTCTTACTTTCAAACATTTTTAAATTCTCAGAAGATGTGTCGTAAGATCGTAAAGAAGATGTGTTCATCACTTTTAAGATATTCCTTTTGAATACTTCATTAAATGCACTGCTCGCTGTTTGGATTAATGAACCCATAAAAACAAAAGTCATGAAAGTAAATCTTGAAAAGTAAGTGTATGTATGCAAATAAAAGAGTTTAACAATGAAAATAAATTTATAGCAATATTTATTTGATCAACACAAGTGCTAAAATTACGATTTTATTTCCGGTCTCATTTAATGTGCATATAAATAGGAGAACTTCATCAAATTGAGTTTCCATTTCAAGCTGACATTAATCACAAGAAAATATTAAGAAATGCAGTTAATCCATATAGCTTTTGGTATGACTTTCAATATAAAACAATACACATAAGATTTTTATGACGATATTTTCATCAAATCCTATAGCAATTGCGTTCATCTTCATAGTTTTATGTGCCAATGTTGAGTCATCGAGTATTCAAAACGCGCCAGCGTGCAATTTGGCCAATTGCAATAACAAACCGAAGTCTCATTGTCTTACCAATGGTAAAAAACGTTGTCGTAAAGTGAGAAATGAGTGCGAATTGCGTGAACTGAATTGTGATTCTAAAGAAAGTGAGTAAAAAAAAGCTACGGAAACTACCGAAGTATTAAAATTTTAATATTTATTACGTTTTCATTTTCAGAATGGATCGTTACTAAATTAAAAAAATGTGGCCTACGAACAGCGGGCAATAAAGTTTTTAAATGTAAAAAGTAAAATATTCGTATGTTAATTTGAGATATTAAAATTTAAATATTCCATGTAATTGATAGAAAAATCATTAAGAATTAAAGTATTTGAATTAATTTATACTAAATTAATCTATACTCTCAGAGTTTATGAGAATCAAAATTGAAATTACATGTTTTTTTATGTACAAAGAATTTTCCAGCGGAGTGCGGCAGGGCAAATAAGTTTTGTGGTGAGAGAGAGCGAAATTAAAATTATATTATACACTCTCAATACAAACGAACCGAAATAGAAACGAAACGAAATTGAAACGAAACGAAATCCTCTATACTCTCAGCATACAATGAAAATATCGAGCCATGATTTCTAAGTTGTCGTAAGCGCCGCTTTTTCCAAAAACGGTAATTTTGAATATTTGATTTTAATAAAATTTAATTTTAGCACCAGTTGCATTCTTTTAAGTACGTGGTTTTTCAACAATTCTAAGGAAAATCAATTGGGAAATTTTAATTCCCCATATAGCGTCATACAAAATAAAAGTACCTACAAAAAACCTTTTTCTGTAATAATCACATTTTGTCACTTAAGATAATTTGCCAATTATGGCTCGATAAAGGTGTCCTAATATTGATCGTCATCCCTTGGAGGGCTAATAGGTTAGCTCATCATTACCTCAGTTAACAATTTTTAGTTTTTAAAATATTACCATTTTTTCGATAATTTGGTGAAAACTCTTATCACTCTCTGCCAAAGATGTTTTTTGTTTTCAAAGCTATCGCAACAATATTTTTATTTTCGACTGTTATCAATAGCAGGGGTATTCAGCGTTCTTCTTCTTCTTTTAATGGCACAAGAGGGCCTAGACAGTGGCGCAGCCAGGGGGAGGGGAGCGGGGGAGCGGTCCGCACCGGGTGTCACCATTTTTTGTTGTTGGCAATGTCCAAAAAGCGGAAAAAATATTATAATTACCTAAGTAGCTGTGAATGTCTAAAATTATACTTATTTGTTTACATTTGTCTTTTGCACGATGTGTTGAAGGAAGTGGATACTACACAAAAATAGTTGCAAACTCCAGGACTAACTGTCGATAAAGTAACAGCGAAATCGATTGCCCTAATTCTCTTTTTACAAGTAAAGCGGGATTGTTTAGTGGAAGGTGCATTGGAGAAGGCTAGTATTATTTGCTCAAAGCTCGGAATAAACATCAGCCGGCGCGCATAAGGTACAAGAAAAGCATATCAAGCGTAGTCCATTTACTTGCGACTTTAAATTCAATGTTTGCTGCCTTAATTTGTCTACGATGTCTTTGCACTTCTTCTTCTTCTACAACTTCATCGTAGTGCGACACCAACTGTTTTGCATTGATATTCAGTTCTTCATTCGTGCAAAACAGCAAGTCATTTGTTTTCACCATTTGAAAGATATCGGCTAACTTTTTTTGTGGAATGGGACTTTATAGCGTCTGTTTCAAACGTGTCTTTAGCTCTTCAATTGTTCTTGACAGTTTGTGTCTCTGTGGCTTCATGTGAAAGAAGTTTTTCAAAGTTAAATCTAATTATGTCATATTTACGCTCAACTATGTGTCAATCTAGGATATGCGACCCAGACATTTTATCAATAGAAAACGAATTTTCTAGCAAATTAGATTTCGCAATGTTATTTCAGAATTTGCTGCGAAAAAAGGCAACATTTTTTAAATATTTTTTTAAAGCTTCATATATCGTAATGTAAATTTGGTACTTTAAATACTTATGTACTCACATAGATACATCAATTTCCTACAACAGCAATTAAATAGTCATTTAAAAAAAAGTTGTATGTAAACAAATATCTTCCAAGATCTTTAAGAAGAACTTGCTGTAAATAAAAATTTCCCTTATTGGTCTCATACTCGTAGAGGTTTTAACTATTTTCTCACTTAAATTAAGTAAGTATTTATTTAAGTTCACTCATCTTTATGAATTCCTTTTATATTAGTATTATCTACTTACTTTTAAATAAAAAATATTCGTACATACCTACACAAAGTATAATTCTTTCAAAAGAAGAGGGGAGAGGGGTATTATAGGGGTCCGCCCCGAGTGTCACCCGACCTGGGTACGCCACTGGGCCTAGCTAGACCGAGCTTTTCGCATCCATTCATGTTGTGCATGTTATATTTGTACATGAATGGAAGTGATCTAAAATTGTATGCCGAATCTGAACGGTGAAGTGAAAAGCGTTTCTTATACAATTTTTACTCTTGCTGGTTTGCCATTACCGAGATTTGAACACCGAACACTGTGCATACTAGGCCAGTGCACTATTAACTACGCCCCTGGCGTAGCTACTTGAATAACATTCAATAATAATAATTAAAATCATAAAATATGGAAGTTTGTATCTGTGGCACGCGAAAAACTCAAGACTCAAGATGTAAATTTTGCCGAAATTGTTATATAAATGTCAATATCTCAAAATCTAAAAATTGTTCTCTAAGGTTATAGTTTAATATTCTGGTCAGTTATGAGCTGGCTTATCGGGAGTTTAAATGTATGTATGTATATGTGTATTGAGAGGCGGAGAGGTATAGAGAAAATCAAAAAAAGGTAAATGTGTGTCGTTTATCCAATTTTTTTGGGAAAAGCTTGGAAACTCTCGTCTTTTCAATCTACGCTCGCACAATTTTTATGGAACAACCAGACACAAGATTAAAAATGCAGTTACTTGATGTGTCTGCAAGATAGTTATCGATCGTAGAAGTTCACTCTGTTTAATTATGCTTTAGCATGAGTAATAAATATCCTTAACTTTGCTTTCTTATCTGATTGTGCTGTGCATCACAAGCTGGGCTTAAAACCTTTCATAACCAATATTGGTGTACAATGTAGTAGAGACCCTTATTATTAAGAGCTCTGATGCTCTAACCGAACTATGTTTCCTCCTCGTAGTATTATGAGTATACACAATACAAATACATGCATATAGTATGACAAAAAATTATTCTCCCCTAATCGAATCTATGCATACATCATAGATAATGGTCAAAATATTTTTCCGGGGTTTTAATTTTCAATAAACACTATATTAATTGGGGAAAGCTTGACAACACTGGTGCTTGGAGACTCTCTCCTTTGTAATCTACACTCGCACAATTTTTATAAAACTACCAGACATGCAAGCTTTCTCTCTCTCTTGATCTTTTTCGCTCCATGCTCAAAAGACTAGTTTTGAAACCAACAAAAAAAAAAAAAACAGACAAAGAATGAAGTTACTTGGTCATATCCTTGAGAATTTTGCATATAAAATTGTCGGCGTTTCCAGGACGCAGGCATTTCTTTTTCGTAACTTTCGTTTTCAAACATAAATAGGCAATTTTTATCTATAAAGGATCGATTTTAAGTAAATTATTTTTGGATTTCACAGCAATTGTTTAGATTTTTACTATAGTAAATCAAGTATGGCTTAATTCTACGCATTAGGAGAATCTCCATATTGTGAAATATTAAAAATTCTTTGTTGTGTGAAGAATTTATTAGCATACTGTATGTAACCGCAAGGGAAAATGCAATGGTGCTTTCCCAAAACCAAAGCAAAACAAAAAGGAAATCTCAGTTTACTACCTTTAGCATAAATTTCAATTCTAAGATTTTATGAAATGTTTTACCTAGTTTTACTATCAGAAATACACGCGCGCGCGCACACACACACACACACACACACACACACACACACACACACACACACACAAGCAAACAGTTTCATACTCGTAGCATATCCGGGCGACCTATCGTTGCAGCGCACTAAGAGTCCCAACTGCTTTCCGCACAGCGTCGGATAAAGCAGTCGGTGTTATCTCAGGCATGATATCGATAGCATAAGAATACCCTAACATTTATATAGCAGGCCCGTATGCATCAAAGGCAGGGGAGCGACAACACAGCATAAAAAAGTGGCAGCTACGCTGGGAAAGGGCGAACAAAGGCATATGGAAATTTACACTTATCCCGGATATTGAAAGTTGGATTACTCGTCAACATGGTGAAATTGATATTCACATGATGCAGCTACTTAGTGGACAAGGTTGCTTCAAATATCATTTGCACCGCTTCAAATACGAGGAAGAGCCGTTCTGCTTGATCTGCCCTAACGATATTGAGGACGCACGACACATCCTTTTTTATTGCCCACGTTTCGATACCGAACGACCCGAGATAAGGGAAGCCTTTGGGGAGGCCCCCACATTGGCTAATATTGTTAATTAATCACATGTACCACACACTACATAAGTGGCAAGCAGTCCAGACAGCGGCAGCAAGAATAATGACTGCACTTCACCGCATTGAACGTGATCGTAATATGGAGCGCACCCGTCTGCGCAACGTCGGCCTAAATGCCATTAATTCAGGCAACCCTTAAGACAGCTAACTTGACTTACCAAGCACTGACGCTTGAGCAGTAATGAGCAGTGATGGCCTCCTGAAGAAATACTTAACGGTGGTTCCGGGAGGACCTACCGTCCGGACATGTGAGGTGGTTTTAGTGGGTGGGGGTCTTACACTGACTGAAGCTTTCAATGCTTTCCTCCTCCAAAAAAAAAAAAAACAAACAAAAAATGCTCATAGCATATTTTTTGTTTTTATTTTGCTTGCTTACTAACGAAATATTGTTACCACAAAAACTGAAAGTATAAATGAAAATGGCAAGAGCAAAACCAGCAACAAACGTAAGAAGAGTATATATTTACTGCTTATGACAAGTCCTAAATATTGTATTGCTGTGCTTGCAACCCAATATCGTAAAGGTATGTATCTCACCAACTATTGCAACAAATACATACAATCTACATTCATGCATACAAACATAAAAAATTACATGGCTATGGCATAATACGCTCTTATGTAGAAATACATATGTACAATGTACATATCTATGAATGTTGCAATATTACAAAGTAATGGTATGTATTGCTGTCGGCTGCAACTATTCAATGCTGTTGCTATTCAATGCCACTATTATGTGCCAATGTTCTGTATTATTATCAAACATATTGATATTGTTTGGGAACGAGAGAGAATAGGTTCTATTGAAGCTACTACTACCATTTTCTACATTCATACATACATACATATATATGTACATAAATGCGTGTTGGTATCTACATATAAATATGTGTACGTGTGCGTGTGTGCATGCAAGTATTTTCCAGTTATTGGCGATTTTGAAAGCTATCTCAAGCGAAAAGTGTAAAATTTTCTAATATTCCAGCAATAGCAATAGTAGCAGAAATGCAGAAACATTACCAACACTCCAACACTCCAACATATTGGTTGAGCATGTGTGCGTTTGTATTTTGAATGTTGCAGTATGGTAAACATTTTGTAGAATAGTGCAGATTTTAACGTACTAATGCCACATTCACCAGAGTCTAGGAAAAGTAGTTGTTGCTATCATTGGTGCTATGGTTGCCAGTAAGTACTTATTTATGTTGCTGTTGGACAAATATCCCAATTTGTTGCTTTTTAGTATATTTATATATTTAGCATATGTTGTTCTCTGTTGTTATGTTGGTAGTGTTGATGTTGCTAGTTCTTATTGCAGTTGTTGTTCTTGTTTCTGTTATTGTCGTTGTTGTTTTACTGTTGCTCGTTACTCGTTGTCGTTGTTTGTTTTATTAAATTGTTAGCTTTATTCTCTCGAACTTTTATTTACTTTCTTTTGATATTCATAGATATTATTTATTACATTTAATCTGAATAAATTAAGTTTTTTGTGGTTGGATTTTATTCTTTGGATGTTAGTTATTGTTATTGTGTTTTGTTTTCCTGCAATAATACTTAATATCAATATTTCAATTTCATTAAGCTTACTTTGCATTGTCTTCATGGTTTCTGTTGTTATCGAGTATCTGAAGATAAATTTCAATTATTTTCACCAAGTTTATTACACAGTGCGACACTACGTTCCGGGCATGCGATTTTTCGTAAAAGACCGACTGTGCTATATATACTAGAGCTTATGGCGCACAATTTTGTATGCACTACTTCACGGGTTATTTTGAACGTCGTCTATCATCGCACGGAAAACTTGAAAGCCTTTCTTCCATATGACCTTGGATGGATGGATGAGAAGAAGGCCGAGAACCTGACCTACGAGTGCAAGACTGTTTCTCAAGCACTCAGGTTATGTAGCCCATTGTACTTAAGGCCTAGGAAAACAAGAAGGGGTGACAGTAAGTAGGGGGTTAGAGAAAAAGATATGACCTTACGTAGCTGCTTTCTCTATGCTTTGAATTCCTAGTTGCTCATAGCTGTCTCCTCCTCTTGCTTTTTCGTAACGCCTTCTAATTTTATCGCAATGTCGTCATTCCACCAATACTTCGGAGCTCTTCCAATTCCCCGTCCTTTGTGCGACATAGATGCATCACAAACGCATCCCGTGGGTGACTCCTTTTGCTTGTTGTTCCGCAGTCCAGGTCGATGAGCATATCACCAAGAATTCTTCTTCTTTTCTTCTTTTAATGGCCTATGGAGGGCCTTTTTTACCTTCCATTTGGTTTTCCTCGATTTAAGTTTCAATTTCAAGTATAAAAGACCGACGATCGCTGTGCGTGAACATATACTTATGTACGTCAGACACTTTCCATTGTATTGTCCCTTTAGAGTCTGTACCTTCCCCATCTGTTCGGTTCCATGTGAACCCAGATTGAATTCCTTAGAAACCATTTAGTCTAGACGAGAAAGAAGGTTATGCAAATTGGAAATCTGTGCGTGTAGTCCATTAAAGAATCTGACCCCGAGAGTTTGGAGTCGTCGTTCTTGGAATGTTGAGCAATGGCATAACAGATGTTCGACTGATGATTCCACAGTATTGGAATATTGGTCGTCAACCACCATTTGAATAATATTACTGCAATGGTGACCGATGAAAACTTACTTACTTATCTGGCGCTACAACCGATGATCGGTCTTGGCCGCCTCCACAAAGCTTCGCCAGTCACTTCTGCTATGCGCGCGCTGGCGCCAGTTGATAAGGCCAAGTGCAGTCAGGTTGCCCTGCACCTGATCTTTCCAACGGAGATTAGGACGTCCCCTTCTGCGTGTTCCTCCACCGTGGTTCGAATAAAACACCCTTCTGGCCGGAGCGCTTTCTTCCATTCGCTCAACATGACCCAGCCAGCGATCGATGAAAACACCTAACACCATATTTATCGAGTCGCAGAATACTTGTTGCTCTTTTAATATTTAGTCGTGGCCATAGGATACTGGTCAATAAGGCCCTGTTTGTGGATTCGATTACTTCCTCTCCTATTGAGCCGGTATTTCCCAATATAAAAATATAATCATTAGTTTTAATAGTTTAATAAAAACATTGGTCTTGTAAATCAAAAATAAGAAAATTCTTTTAAAACTTCAAGAGAAAAGAAATACCTTTATCTATAATCCCCAAAATTAATATTTTAATTAAACTACCTCCTGCTGTAGCACAAAATGGTATTACTAGCATGTTGACTGACTCACTGGCTGGCATTGATGACCCTTCTTGGCCTAGTTGGTCTGCTATTTTGTTCCCTTTCATAACTATTGCTACGAGTGTGCCCGGGAACACAACGCAGATTAACAACGCCTTATCAAGGTGTTCCCTTAAAGGTTACTGGTTACTGTAGCATGCGATTGAGTGAAATTCGTTCGTTTTAACTCTTTGAAAACCATTGAACAACAGTGTCACAAGAAATAATTCAGAATGTTTTTAGAGTGGGATAATTTTAATTCGAGAATAATATTGTGAGACAAGATAGAATGTTACCATGAGTTTCTCTAGTTATAAATAAGGAGCTGAATACATCGATATAAAACTAAAAGGACATTAAAAACTATATTGGGCTAGTTTAAAGCATATTCGTGCACGTTGTAAGTTAGGCTAAAAAAGTGATTATTAATTATAAAAAAACATACACTGTACATATTAGTAGCGTATGGATAAAATAATTTGCACTAAATTCAATTAAAAATTATACGAAGAACAAAGCAGGACAACTTTCTTAATTTGTAAAATGTTGAACACATTATTTCTAAGCACTTGCACTACGCAGAAAATGAAGTAGTGTCGTAAAAATCACAAAAAAGAAAAGGAAGAAGAAGTGGAAAAAGAAAATGTACATGAAAAGGCAAAGTAACTAAGAAGATGAAGATGAAGGAGAATAAAACCACAAAAGAGCTGTAAGCTATAAAACTTACAACAACAAACGACGACTTTGCCAGCATGTCTCACGAATAATGTAACCTGATTTCCTTTTTTTTAATACATACATACTTACACAAGTACCTTTATACATACATATTTAACATATTTCTTCATCAACTTCGTCTTTGTAAGTATGCATACTGCTACATCGTACTACTTATGTACATACGTAGCGCTACACTTATGTGTGTGTGTGTGTGTGTGTGTGTGTGTATATATTTTTGCAGCATACTTTAATGTTTTTTCCATTTTCGTGCATAATGAGCAAAAGCTAAACGCAATACAAAAACAGTGAGCGCAGCGCAACGCAGCAGGAAAGAAAAAAACTCGTAGCACATCAACTCGACTACAGTAACAACGATGAAGATGACAAGGACAGCGACAACGGATGTCAACTTGCTGTTAAACATGATGAGATAATCAGGAACAGGATGACAATAATAATGATGATAATAATAACAGCAACAACAACAACAACAACAACAGCGAAAATGAGTTAACACAAAAGATGATCATGAGCGGTATTGAGTTTGAGAGTGCGAGTTGTTGCTGTTGCTGTTGCTGTTTTATATAGCATAGAATTTTCTCTTGTAGAATACCAGGCAAATGGCGGCTGGTGTTGGTTGTTGTTGTTAACTGTTGGAAATGATTCCTGATGCCCTCCCTCTCTCTCTCGCTCACACACTCACACATAAATTGATAACGGCGATGGAAATTGTTACTTTTTTTCTGCTTTTTTTTTTTCTTTTCTTTGACTGGATTTATTTTTGAAGTTAATAAATGCAAAAAGGATAATAGAATGTATTTAACGCAAGGCAAAAAGAAAAAATGTAAAAGTGTATTAAATTGCATAATCAAATACTGGCATTTTCTTTTTTCTTTCGGTTTGGTTTTTTAATTCAACGCTTCAACATTGAATTATTGACAGGCTCTTTTGTTATTATTTGAGCGAGAGAGACCTTTACAGTTTCAGATTTCAAATCTTTGTGTAAATGAAAGTCGACGTGTGTAACAGATGGTTACAAAAGGTATGGTATTTTCTCTCTTTTTTCGGAATATTTGCAAATACAAAATACTAAAAAGAAGGTTGGAAAATAAAATGAGAAGATATTATTTCTTTAGTGATATGCGAATATATGTATAGTATACCCGGCGGGAACGTATGTACTTTTCAGAAAAGAAAACATTTACTTTGCGGTAGGTTGGAGTGGAAGTTAAGATAATATTCTACGTAAGGGAGTGGCAAATTTTTAGGCACTCTAGAGGTGGGTGGTGATTTTCAAAGCTCACATATTTTGTATAATTTTCTTTAACCTTAGGGTTCTTTCAAACTAAAGGGCAAACTCCATAACATGCGTTTCAGACGCAAAGCTTTTCTCGTATTCGTGCGAAAAGTTGAATTAGTATGTTTTGTAATGATTGTTGTTGCAATCACAATGGTGGCGATCATTAGTTGTCAAAACCAGCTGAAGAAAACAAAAAGTCGGAAAAAAGAGTACACAAACAAAAAAACGTAAATAATGATTTTAACAATCGGTCATCTTCCAAAACAGAAGATAAAAAGAGCGAGTTTCAAGTAACTCCAGATTGTATAAATTCACCTTGGTAAAGTAAGAGTAGCGGCCATAAATTGTTTCGAATTTTAATTCAATTCATAAGAAACTCTGTATGTATGGTAAGGCTTTTGGATAGCACAGATCAATATAATATTGATTTGACCAAAATTCCAGTGAAAGTGGAACATCCCATATGAATAGAATATGAGTTTTTGAACAATTTCCGTAAGTGTTGAGAGAAATTTGGTCTGTGGGGCCTATGGATACCACAGATCAAGAATATGATATTGATTGGTTCAAAATGCAAGTGGGTGTGGCACATCCAATATGAATGAAAATGTATTTTTTTTTGGATAAATTTCGTAGGATTTGAATACAATTTTTATGTAGCAGCTTCCAAATATGACCTTTCACTTCAATTGGGGGAATACAATTTCAATTGGGTCAATTTCAAGGAAGAACGGGTGGGAAGTTTTTCGGTTTGAAACCCACAACTCGTTCCCCATTCAAACCCATTTCTGCCAAATAATAATCTTAATCATTTTCTTTCTTTTCTTTTAATGGCACAACAGCCCATGGAGGGCCTAGGCCGAGCTTTCGCACCATCTGTCATGAGGTGGTGCCGTGTACTTTCTGATTTCGCCTGTGCTTGAACCCTCTGTGTAGCAGGTGATCGAACTACCAACTACTCCACAGCGACCACCTAGTCATTATGAATCGTAATCTTCGCTTACCATTTCACAACTCCAACTCTAGTCGTAATCGTAACTTTACTTAATATAACTAAACTTTTCTATTCTCAATGCACTTTCTATGTACATTTCAAGTAAGGAAACCAACATTGCCGCAAACCAAGTGCAAGTACATCAGCCTTACCACATAAATGTAGCGCCTCCGAAAAACATGTAAATGACACACAAATGAATGGATGAACGAAATACAATTTTGTCATGTTATCAAGGCGACATTCAATATAACAAAATTCCCGTGTTATGCAAATCTTAAGGAAAATGAGTAAAAAAAACACACACACTCAAAACCTTATAAAACTTAATCTGCCCTTTACTACATTTGATCCGGCTCCGAAATAAAAACTAAGATGAAATCAAACCAATCAAGTATGTGAGTGCCAGCAAACACATAAAAAGAAAGAAAGGCAGCACACGTTGACGATGAGCGGAAAGTAGGAAAGGGGAGTGCTAAATAAGCGTAGCGACCGGAAATTTACATATGAAAACGGTGTCGATAAACCAATTCTGATTTAAACAAGTTCATTGCCAAATGGCAACATTTATATATGCGCAAAAACACATACACACACACAGACACACTCACACACACACACACACGATATCCGCCCTTGTGTCATTTACATAAAATTACGTTGCATGGAGGGAGGAATAAAGATTTTTTTCTTTATTTTCCCACATTTTACATATATGATTCACATGCAAAGTTATGCGCCGGAATGGAGAAGTAGCAGGCAAATTTTTTGGTGTTAAAATATTTTTAAATCATGTAATTTTATTCAATGAAAGGTAAAAAGGTGGAATAACAAGTCATTGTACATAAAAATATTTTCTTTCTTTTTTTTCATATGAAATTATATGTGTAAAATTGTTTAGTGAAAAAGATAATATCTTTAAAATAGGTTTACTTATTTTCTTTTTAAAAGCTTCATTAAATTTTATTATTTACTTTTATAAAAAATATTAAAGCTGCCTTTGATAACGTAATGAAATGAAAATGATTGTTGCCAAATTTACAATCATATCAGTTTTTCCAAGCTTGAAGATATCAAGGCGAAAATGTTTGGGTTTTGTATTCTGAAAAACCTAAAGCCATCGTTTTCCTATAACAAATGAGTATAAGGAGTGAGATCGAAAAAATCGGATAACCTTGAAAGACCACTGCTTTGAAACTCTTCATCTGAATGAAGAAATTCAAACAGTAGGCTTTGCGATGGAGAAATTCTGATGAAATACAATCACATGTTTTTTGACTTGTGAACTTTCAGTTAAGTCATGGCATCGGAAGTGGGAAGACGCGATTTAGTTATTGAATTATTTTCGAGAAAATTATTTCCAGAAAACCATTGCAAATAAGGCGAAAGTTGCACAAAATACTGTCTCGATGATTCTTTAAAAATTTAATACAGACTTAACAGTTGCTAGAAAATATGGTTCTGGAAGGAAATGCGGTTTCGCATCTCCACAAAAGGCGAAGAAAATCGTTGCTCTCCAGCGTTGTCTAATCGAAAATTGGCGGAAAAAGCGAGTTGCAGTGAGTTTTTAGTTCGTAAAATTAAAAAAGATGTATTGGCCTTAAAACATACAAAGTGCAGTCAGTATCCGAAAGGAACGCTACTAAGAACTAGGTAGCCCAGAGCCGAGCTAAAAAGTTGAAGACAGATTTTATCCAAAAATTCGATTGCTGTGTTATGGACGATGAAACATACGTGTTGCCTAAATTTTCTCAATTGCCAGGTCGAGTTTTACCCCGCAAAGGAACGAGGAGGAGTTGAGGAAAGAAAAGTCCAAGTTCCCGAAGCAGTTTCTGGTATGGCAAGCGATTTGTAGTTGTGGGCTAAGGAGTAAAAGTTTCGTAACAAGTGGCACCGTTAACGCCGAAATTTATGTGAAGGAGTGCCTCCAGAAGAGATTGCTGCCCTTCATTAGAAATCACAATGTATCTACATTCTTTTGGCCTTATCTAGCCTCCTGCCACTACAGTAAAGTAACCCTTAAATGGCTCGAAGACCAAAACATCAAATTGGTATCAAAAATCGTCAACCCACCAAATTGCCCAGAACTTCGGCCTATCGAGAGATTAAAGGCAACAAACAAAGAAGCTAAATCCATGGAAGTGGAATGCCGCCGCCAAGAGAGTTTCAGAAATGACAGTAAAGGCGCTAATGGCAGGCATACCGAAAAAGCTGTCCGAATTCTGTAAAAAACCACAAACAAATTAGTTTTATTGATAATTTTTTCAGAAATTAAATTTTCTTCTCACAACTGTTTACATTTTTTTATTTGCATAAGGGATTTCAATGCTAGGACAATTTAAAGTTATCCGATTTTTTCGATCTAACTTACTTTACTTACTTTTAATGGCACAACAGCCCATGGAGGGCCTAGGCCGAGCTTTTTCGCATCCACTCATGTTGTACGTGTTATATTTGTACATGAATGGAAGGGACCTATAGTTTGATGCCGAATCCGAACGGCGAAGTGAAAAGCTTTTCATGGCAATTTTTACTCTTGTAGGTTTGCGTTTGCCTGCCAAGAGGTGGTGCCGTGTAGATAATTTTTTCTTCTTTTTGAATTTTCCGGTGCCGAGATTCGAACCCCGGCCATTCTGCGTAGCAGCCCAACGCACTACCAGTACACCACAGCGACCATCTAACTCCTTAGTATATATCTTTGATTAGACTTCCATCCAGCGTCGATTTTGGAAGAGAGAAGCTCACTACGCTATTTGTCCATAAATGTAGAAGCCGAAAATTAAGTGGGCTAGAATTTGTACAATTAAAAATTCTTCAAATCAAGAGTAGCTAGGATAGCTTCGCTTACTTCAATTCCTTGTTTAAATGTACATACCTTATATTTTGTTTACTTGATTATTTGTAATGCGGGAACTGTTCTAGGGCCCCTTCCCCATCCTCCTTGTCGCTGTCGGCCGCCTATTGCTAAAACCATTAACCTTTCTAGCTAACATGAATGAGATTACGAGTATTTACAATGTACTTACAAACGAAATTGTACTTCCACAGGGTGTAATAACGATAATTAATTACTTCCTTTGAGTATTAATTTTTTTCCAGTTCCATTCAGTTGGGAACCTTTTTCCTTGCCGCAAAATATGGTTGAAATATGTACCTTTAAAAAAAGTGCATGCATTTTTAGAAACCAGCTTATGTTAGGACACATATGAAAATATTTGGTTGGTTTTGTTTGTTTTTTTTTTAATTATTTATAAATTTTACTTCAAAACCATTATCAATCCATACAAAGTATGAATTTATAAGCAACATCTGTATGTATATGGTATATATACAGGGTGCGCCATATTTTATGTCGGTATGTAAACATTGAATAATTTTAACATTCAATAACCGATTAACTTGAGTAACCCTTCTTTTGAAACATCGATTTAGTACAATTTTAATGAATTGCTTCACACCGAAACAACGCGCCGAGATAGTGATGTTGTGTTAACTCAACGTGCATATCGTCTAAAATATTACTATTCTATCCACTATTCATCGTTTGGTGTCGAATTTTGTCGAGCAAGGAACAGTGGGAGATCGTCGGCAAGACGTTCAAATGAACTGGTTGAAGCGGTAAGAGAGAGAGTGTTGCCGAGAACCCACATGTGTCGTATCGTCACCGCGCTCAGTATTTTGGCGTCAGTGGAACCACCTTGCAGCGAATAAAGTGCAATTGACCCAAAGAATATTGCCGGCAGTCGCTCGAATGGTTGACACTGAACCTGATTTTTGGAACGAAATTTTGATGACCGACGAGACGCATTTCACACACAAGCAAAATTGTCGCATTTGGGGAACGGAGAATGCACACGAGATCGGTGAAACAGCATTGCAACATGAACAACAACGTGCTTAGCTCTGTTGCAGCCATCTCTCTTCCTCTTCCATTACATTCAGCACATCACCATTCAAAACACATGAAAACTCTTCTCTTCATTCGAGCCCTCGATTGTTTGCCTGCTTACCCGCCCGTCTGCCTGTTGCTGCTATGCTAAAGCATGTTGCAGTCATGGCACGCGGTGTGTGGTTATGTTAAGCTTAACACTTTTCTTCCTCAACTTCATCTCGACCACTTTCCTGCTGCGCCAATAATTACCTTCCCCTTTTTCACATCATCATCATCATCATCGTCGTAGCCACCGTCATCACCCATACATACTCATACTTACATATGTATGTATGTACGTGCACTTAAGCATTCCTTTTTTCCTTCTGCTTGGGCCGGCTTTTGCGCCAAAACAATCAATGGGCCATTTTTCTTCAGAGAAGGCAAAACAGTCAATGGGAATGGATGTCGATGGAAGTTGGCTGATTATGTCTGCTCACAAATGTGTGAAAAAGGTCTGGACTGGTTTCAACAAGACAATGTGCCATGATGGAACACTGCAAATAAAGCAATGCCGTTTCTGCAACGAAAATTCACTGGACGTGTGGTGTCAAAAAATGGTGGCATTGACTGGCCAACCAGATCTGCAGATTTGACCCCTCCAGACTTATTTTTGTAGGGTTATTTTAAAAGCAAAGTGTACGCCAGTAAGCTTTAGGCCATTGATGAGCTCAAGGCAAATATACGTGCCAAAATCATCGCTATATCGCTCGAGATGCTCGAAAAAGTGAAAACGGAGCAAAAGGGACCCATTTACTCTGGTTAATAACGACGGCCACTTGATTGATGTTGCATTCAAAAACTAGTTCAAATAAATTGTAAAGGACAATTTTCCACATATGGAAATCGGGTTTTTTTGTTTGTAAGTTATTCAATATTCACCTACCGACATAAAAGATGGTGCACCCTGTATATGTATGTTTATGTGAGTATATTTATATGTAAGTATGCACAGTTTTATAAGAATTTATAAAATAAGTAGTAAAAATTAAAAAAAAAAGATAGAGAAAGGACATAAAACTACACAATGTTCTATTAAAAAGTCCCGAAAGCAATGTTCGAGCGCTGCCAAACTTTATATACCCTACACACCCTCTGAAATAAATTACATTTTTGCATTCAAAGGTGGGTTGAATTTTTATGGTTTTTGCGAATTTTTTTTTTATCTGTGATTCATTATTGAAATTTTTTAAGGGACGTAGGCGTGCTAATAATTCTTTCATTAGTTATCGATGAAGTTATTTCCATTTGCCTTACTATTTCCATAGATATTTCACTTGTATTGGAAGTAGGAGGGGCTTTCTCCCTATATATGTTATCAATTGCTTAAGAGACTATTGATTATTCCAATGTTGTGCATTGAATTTAGAATTGCTTTCAATATCACTCTTTGAACATTTCACATGTATGGGAGGTGCCACGCCCACTTGATCGATTTTATCTATTTCAGAACATAACCTTTTTCTGACAATAACAAATATCTGTACCAAATTTGGTTGAGATTTCTTTACTTTTGCTTGAGTTGTCGTGTCCACAGGCAGACGGATGGACGCAGGGACAGACGAACATGGCTAAATCGACTCAGCTATTCACGATGATCACTTATATCCCCATCAGTTCATATCTGCGACACATAAGTAACAGTGGATGTTAAAAAAAACTTTTACTCGATCAAAAGCAATACTTACTTACTTCCTTACTTACTTAACTGGCACTACAACCGATGATCGGTCTTGGCCGCCTCTACAAAGCTTCGCCAGTCGCCTCAGCTATGCGCGCGCTGGCGCTAGTTGATAAGGCCAAGTGCAGTCAGGTCGCCCTGTACCTGGGATTAGGATTAGGACGTCCCCTTCTGCGTATTCCTCCACCGTGGATCGAATGAAACACCCTTCTAGCCTGAGCGCTTTCTTCCATTCGCTCAACATCACCCAGCCAGCGAAGCCGCTGGATTTTTATATGCTTGACTATGTCAGTGCCGGCGTACAGCTCATACAACTCATCGTTCCATCTTGTTCGATACATGTTGTCCACGCATACTGGGCCGTAGATCTTACGGAGTATCTTCCTCTCGAACGCTCCTAACAAATCCAATATACCCTGTAAACAGAGTGTGTAGGGTATAAAAAGTGTGCTGTCTAGCTATACAGCATCTACATCTATATATGTACCTATTTATCTATTAGTTTGAATGTATTTCTATATAGCATATAAGTATAGAACCATAAAAGAAGCACATCAAAACTTGTTCCTTGTTTTCCTCAAACGAATACTTTAGAGCACTTAAAAGCTTAGCTTTTTCATAAAAATAGCAATAGTATTTTTATCATCCCATTTACGTTCTTAGTTTTATTACTCGTAAGTCAGTAAAATATATTTGGTAGGGCGTTAGTTGTGTTGAAGAGGGTTAAGTTAGGTTGATTTTTAAATACTTATGTGTTGCATTTTCATAGAACATTGCCAATACCATATTCCTGATATGTATTAAAAGCTTTAAACTAAATAAATTTTACTTCTTAAGCATTAAAACCAGACGCAAGCACTCGCCGGTAGTAACAGAAGTACATTACATTGCACGGCTAATATAAAAATTTTGAAGATTAGTAGCAATTTAAAAAACTTAGTATTTTTGCAGCACTTTTGCTAGGAATCTAAAAATTATTATAAAGTACGAGTATGCTAATGACTTTTATTTAAAACACATACAATATATGTACATAAGTATTTACTTACCATAGTAGGGACATAAATACTGTTACACACATTTGATGTTATAAAATTAAAAATAATTAATATTTTAAACAAATTTTTTTAAATATATTTATTAATTTTATATTGTATTTTTATTTATATTTTATTTATATTGCATACAAAAAGCAATTAACTATTCGAAATGCCCGCACGCCTTAAATCGCACGGGCCAATCACCAATAGCTGCACGTACCTCGTGCACTGGAAAAGTGCTGACAGCACGAATCAAAGAAGTTTTCAGAGACTCAATGTTGGCAAAACATGTCCTCTAAGATTGTCCATAATTTGTAGTCCAGTTGGTTCAGATCAGGGCTGCTAGACGGCCATTCTTCAGAGCAAATGGAAGCTGGCAAATTGTTTTGAAGCCTGGTCTGGATCGTCTTAGCCTTATGGGCTGACGCAGAATCCAGTTGGAAAGTCCACGGCTGGTTTTGGAATAGGGAATGATTAAGTGGCTTCACAACAGCTTCCAAAACGGTTTATTTGTAAACTTTGGCCGAAGGTTTAACCCCTTGTTCGCAGAAATGCAAGTCATCAAACCATGACTGAAGCTGGGTGATGACCCTTTTCGACCCGTGGAATCAGTTCAGATCCTTCCTTAGATGACCGTGCATACACCATAGCATATCTCGATAAAATATCGTCTAGAACCTACATATGTAAGTAGTGAAAAATAATCAAATTTTTTTTTCCTTTTTAGGTGTAATTTCTAATGCCAAATTTGGTGTAGCCTGAAGTGTTGTGCGATTCGTCACTAGTGTAAAAAGTTTGATTGATTTGAGTATGACTTAAGGAATTTCTAGAGCTAGTGGGCATATTATATTCTTATATGTTGTGTGTTAGAGGGTAGTGCAAGAAAGTCGATTTGGACAGCTGACAGCTTTCGACCTTGCTCCACCAGTTGCAAAATTTCGTCGGCTTTTTCATTGACTTTCAGTGCATTTTTGATATTGAAATTTTGTGAACGGAATCGAGCAAACCACTCATGGGTCCGGCGTTCACTCACAACAACCCCACCGGTTTTACCTTTTCTGTAATAAAGTATCACATACCGTATTTCTTCAGATATTTCAATCATTCTTAAAACAATCAAACTTTTTACACTTCAGGTTACACCAAATTTTGCCTGAAATTACACCTTTCAAACATGTGTTCGTTTGACATAATCGGACTAGTGTTACCAGAGTTGTGGGTACCAAAACCAAAATCCGTGGATACTTTTTATATGACCCAATAGTATGCAAAACAAATTAGCTGATTGTAAATTATCTTTGACGACTGCGCACTATAGCCTTCAGGTTATTTGATAGTCAATGGATCTAAGTATGTTGTTAGTAAGTACTTACAATTTATCCTTCTGTTTTGTTGCAAAAGGATATATTTTTTCTCACTAAATATTTTACAGCAGCTACAAGTTTTCCGCCTATGTAAGTTTATGACAACAATATAATAAGCATTTTACTGTCTCATCAGTTTTCAAAGATAAAAAAGAAAAGAATACAAATGAGTGAACAAATTGCTTAAGACCTAGCAAAATAAATGAATGGTACAAAATTTAATTGTGACCATACATCCCATATAAAATTTTAAGCTTTCAGCTACTTGTAATTAATAGTTAATTTAAATGAAAAAAAAAATTAATGCTACTACACACTGACATCTCGAGCCATTGAACTCATCTCCACCTCCTACTTTCGTCACCCTCTTCAATCATACTGCATACATTATTACTTCTTTTAATCAAGCCATTATCGTTAAATTGAAAATTCATATTCTACATATTTAGAAACAGCTTCTCAAAATTACCTTCACACTTAACCACTCATCACTCATTCTATTCCAAAGATCGGTGCAAATAATTTTTAATGGATTTTTCTTGTTAAACATGGATACAATTTGTAAATGTAAATGTATGTGTGTGTGTATGAGTGTCGGCTTGTAATAATGTTGTTATGTTATTTTCGCATACACGCGTGTAAATTAACATCTTCTTTGTCTATATGTAGCTGCTGCTGTGTCTATGTGTATGTGTATGTGCCACTGGCACTGCTCTACACTTTTATTATTTCTATGTACAAAGTAAATATGTATGTTACCATGTGTTTGCTTGTGTGTGACTTTGTGTATGGTAAAATCTTCAAATGTAACAAAATTAATCATTTTTACGGGTTGTTATTCTCTTGACATATTCGAAAAATGATGCATATCAGGCACAGGCGCTGTTGGAGCAGTTTAGGTTGGTGGTGTATGTAGACCTGCCACGACTACTCACGCAGAAAAATATATTGAATAAAATGAAAGAAATGCTAAGAAATGAAAGAAATGAAAGAAATGCTAAGAAATGAAAGAAATGCTAAGAAATGAAAGAAATGAAAGAAATGCTGAAAACACGGAATTCCAGTTGAGCAACAGAGATAATATTGTCGTGTAAATTGTTGTAATAATTTTGTGGGATATGTTTAAAAAAAAAAAAATTTGTATTCAAATCAATTGAACGAAATTTTATTATTTATTATTATATTTTCTGATCCTCATTGAAATGGAGTGGTATTTTTTTTTAATAGTGAAATGAGTGTATGTCTTACTTAATTGATCTCAGACCTGAAGAACTTCACTCCACTCAGTCTTACTTTACTTACTTACTTTTAATGGCACAACAGCCCATGGAGGGCCTAGGCCGAGCTTTTCGCATCCACTTATGTTGTGCGTTTTATATTTGTACTTGAATGGTACACTCGTCTAACTTAATTAGGCTTCAACTTCAAGCTATAACAAACATGTAGACCAAATTTGGCTAAATTTGACCCTAATTTATTTTGCCACGAAATCTTTACTTAATATTGCACATCTCGTTTCAAGGAAACCAAGCTTCCTTATCTTCTGGCAAGGTTCTCTCATATACAAAAAATGGTTGACTGTAATGAAATTTAAATCGAAACCGGCAAACGATCAGAATTCGCTTCATCGCAGACTTAAGAGATTTTCAGTTTTAATTTACTTTGGAGAATTAATGAACACTTCAGTGTGGGAACCTTAGAGTCTTCCCAATTGCACGCTACCCTGAACGTAAACTCCTTGTAAAAAAACTTATATATATATATGCCTTCGAAAAAGTAAACTTTTTTAAAAATCATTAACCTCATAGTGACGAGCCTATTCAGTGATACGACATTTTTCTCCATTTGCTAGTACTTTTACCTTATGGACCTCAGTGAGGTAAGTCATTTTGGATTATACTGAATACAATTACAGAAATCTTTTATAGAAAAATCTCAAATTTTCAGACATTTTCAATCATTAACACCACATTTATGTAAATGCAGATTACTCATACGACCCGTTGCGCCCGATATGTTCACCACACAATCGTCCGTACACTTTAAAATGCACTTAAAATGTCTGCTCTTTTTTCAACTATGTAAGTGTTTCTTATCATAAAATCAAATTCTTGTCCTTTTCATTACAGGCAATGACTTTGCACTCCCCCTTTCCCTTCAGCACGTTGCCCAGACACAAATCTCCGACATTACATCTGAAGATAGAATTGGAGAAAATATAAAGAAAGAAAATTCATGTAATGTGTTACTAACGTATTTGTGTTAACACTTGCTCAATGATGATGATAATATGCTCATGCGGTATTTACTTAGTAGGTACTGGCCACCGTACATTTACATACAAACATGCATACTTACAACTAGCAGCACTTGTGTTGTATGTAAAGATGTTTGAACATGGAACTACTTTCAAATGACCAAGAACATTTGAATGCAGTAACTTTTGCTTAGCTTTTCAGTTTTATAGAAGGAGCAGTAAAAACTTAAAAAATAAAACAAGTAAACAACCACAAGAGGAGAAGGTTGTTATTGAAGTGAAATATGTTGGCAACTGCACTGGCTGAGCGGGCAGCTGTAAGTGTAAGGAAAGGCTTACAAAGTGCTTACAAAGTATTGACAGCAAATGATGTTGAAGCCAATTTTTCAGACACTTTTTTCTTATTTCCGTTTGTGTTGTTGAGGAATATTCGTGAAGTCTTGAAATACATACGTATGCATGAAACTAAGAAAGCAAAATATTTTCAGAATGCACCTGAAATTCATTTAAAGTAAACGATTAAAATATAATTGCAAATACAATAAAAGTCAATTGTTCATATTTCATATTTCATATTCTGTTGTAATTTAAAAAACAAAACCAATTTAGACAACAATCCTCAAATCAAAACTTAATACATGAATAATTTACTTAATCTTTAGTTTAACATCTTTCTTTTGGCCACCAATGTTATAACTTTGTTACACTAGAGAGAAAAAAGGGAATAATAAACTAAAATTGCTACTACTACAAGACCACCAGACAAAACTAACTAAGCACATTTACCTACTTTGACTTAAACTCAGTTGCCACTAAATGCTTTCAATCTACTACCCATTCTATGTGACTAACCTTTAGCTCTAAGCTTTGGTTTTATTTAAGTAATTTCTCAGTAGCTAAAACTGAAACCTTCAAAAAATCTAAATACTTTCTGGCGAACTAGAGGGGAGAGTAAATTTGTTGCTTCTCACTAACTAATTGGCTACTGAACGGCTAAAAATAACACAAATAAAAATACCTTGTGGCTTTTTCGGTTTACTAACCAAGTGAAAGAGAAACAAAGAGGTATGGAGACAGGAGAGCCGAAACTATAAACAAAGTGAAGTAAAGAAAATTTGTTTGAAATTTTTATACACAACGAAAAACAAAATTCAACTAGAAAAAATAGTAAATTTGTAGTGATAAATTTTAAATCATTCCCATTACTTATGGTCATGGAATTTTTGAAGTGACCTTAAGCCACCGCAATTTGACATAGTGGAGACATTATTTTTGCCTACAAATGAACTCTGAGAGCTTATGCAATCACTTTTTTTCTTTCATTTTAAAGGCGTGTGCATACACTCACTTCAGTGAGTGTAGGTAGGAATATATGAGAATTTGCTATGTACACTTACACACACTTTTTTCTTGTCGGTATTTACCTGAGTTACGGAATCCTTTTAAATGATAGAATCTTGATACCACTTGTTTTCTACCATCAGTGCAATCCTACCATTATCATAAGAAAACAAATTAGTTAGTTAGTCTTGATCGCACATTGAAAGAGAAGAGGACTTTGAAGTGTGTATATTTGAATCGCGTTTCTTCCTTTTTAAGCTGCATTTTTTATACATGTATTATTACTCTGGATGATTCTCTTAGTTTAAATTGCACAAAGGGCCAGTGGTCTTCATGATTTTAAGTAAACTAAGAAAATGAAAGGTGTGGTCACTGTGGCGTAGTGGTAATGCGTTGGACTGCTACGCAGAGTGTCCGGGGTTCGAATCTCGGCACAGGCAAAATCAAAAAGTAGAAAAAAATAATTTTTCTACACGGCACCTCTTGCCACCTCTTGGCAGGCAATGGCAAACCTACAAGAGTAAAAATTGCTATGAAAAGCTTTTCACTTCGCCGTTCGGATTCGGCATTAAGCTGTAAGTCCCTTCCATTCATGTACAAATACAACACGCACAACAAGAGTGGATGCGAAAAGCTCGGCCTAGGCCCTCCATGGGCTGTTGTGCCATTAAAAGTAAAGTAAGAAAATAAAAGGGATTTAGAACGTAAAATATAAAGCAAAGATTAAATAATCCAGCAAATAATATGTAGCCAATCAATTATGACTTACCAATCTTTTGAACTCTTCAACACTTAAGAGTCACTGAAAGGAAAGAAAAATAAAAATTTAGACGTCTATTGCGCACTGAAAACGACACAACACCCCAATCTTGAAATGGTTCTCTGTCACTTATGAACTGGATATGTCTTGTTTTTAATGATTACAAAAGAAATATAATTAGAAAATAGGAGTAAGAGGAAAGGTGGGAAGAGGGGGAAGAGAAGAGGGGAAATGGAAAAGAGAAATGGGGAAGCGAAGAAGTGGAAATAATACTAGATGTACGAGGGTAGATCAATACCTACCAGTGTGTGAAGACAGGTGGCGTTGCTGAGGGAAGTTGGTATTATCGTCGTGTAATGCCATCTGTCACACGACACCACACTAAATTTCAAACTGATTCATAAGTTAGCTTTTATTTGGCAGCCATTAGTATCACACTTGTTTGGTGTTTTGCGATAAAATGGAACCAGAACAATATCGATCCCTAATTCGCTTTTTATTTTTGGATGGAAAAACATGCGAAAAAATAAAAGCGAAGTTGAATGCTGTCTATAGGGACCCTTCACCATCTACGACAACCATAAGATATTGGTTCAACGAATTTAAACGTGGTCATACATCTGTTTTTGATGAGGAGCGCCAGGCCGCCCGGCAACCGTTGAAAAGGTCCGCGACATGATTCTCGCTGATCGCCGAACGAAAGTGCGCGAAGTAGCAGAGACCGTAGGAGTGTCGTCATGGAGGAGGAGGTCATGGCCACGATTTTTGGGATTTTAAGGGAATAATCCTCATGGAGTTTTTGCAGAAAGGAAGAACGATCACGGGGCAGTACTACAGTAAATTATTGGACCGATTCGATACAAAATTGAAGGAGACACAGCCCCATTTGTCTAAGGTAAAAGTTCTGTTTCACCACGATAACGTACCAGCACATTCATCCGGAATTATCGCGGCCAAATTGCATGAATTGAACTACGAATTGCTGCCGCATCCACCGTACTTGCCCGACTTGGCTCCCTGCGACACCTTTCTGTTCCCCAACATGAAAACGTGGCTCGGGCGAAAAAAATTCAGCTCAAACGAGGAGGTTATCATCGAGACAGAAGCGTATTTTGAAGAGTTTGACAAATCGTATTTTTTGGAGGGGTTAAAGAAATGACAGAAACGTTGGGAAAAGTGTATTGTACTAAAAGAAGATTACGTTGAAAAAGAGAAAACCAAATTTGTGAAAACCTCTTCATGCCTCTTCATTCCTAACACGGGTACTTATTGATCTACCCTCGTAATGGTGCAAAATTTCGGTAATGTTCCAAGGAGTCGATAGAGCTGAAAGCGATACTCTTCCCTATCAGCTTTATCGCTCAGTATTGTATACATATATAGTATTCCAAATGAATCAATTATTTTAGACAAGCTCCTTTTAAGCGATAAATTATCTTACTTTACTTTACTTTTAATGGCACAACAGCCCATGGAGGGCCTAGGCCGCATCCACTCATGTTGTGCGTGTTATATTTGTACATGAATGGAAGGGACCTACAGTTTAATGCCGAATCCGAACGGCGAAGTGAAAAGCTTTTCATAGCAATTTGTACTCTTGTAGGTTTGCCATT
This sequence comes from Palloptera scutellata, assembly GCA_958295655.1. Lineage (NCBI taxonomy): Eukaryota > Metazoa > Arthropoda > Insecta > Diptera > Pallopteridae > Palloptera > Palloptera scutellata. The sequence continues at coordinate 123,100,333 of OY282449.1, forward strand.
GCCTGCCAAGAGGTGGTGCCGTGTAGAAAAATTATTTTTTCTACTTTTTGATTTTGCCTGCGCCGAGATTCGAACCACGGACACTCTGCATAGCAGTCCAACGCACTACCACTACGCCACAGCGAATTATCATTAAATGTAATTTTAATATGAATGCAGTTGATGTAGAGCTCAGTTGGAGAGTAATATTTCCTACGCCGCTTTATAAATTTACCGGGGTACTTTTCTCTCAACACCCCAAATACTGATTATTGCAGAGAACTTCACTACAACATGCTCAGTACATTAAAATTCGGTTGAAAATTGGTTGAGTAATACTTACCCCCAAAGTTGAGTATTTCAGCCTTAATATCCTGTAGAATGACTTAGGTCCAAAAAATATGCAAATTGACGAACATTTCAGACTTGGTTTGGACTTGTCAAGATTTACGAGATTTAGTATTTCAGAAAGAGCTTCTGAATCTAGATCACGTTTTGTTAAAACACAGAGAATAACCAAGACGTTACACTTCAATCTGCTAATATACTCGTAGAAGTATATGCGATGTCAATCCTTGTCAGAAATATAACAAAGCTGAGTCCACGAATTCAAAAGAACTTGACTTTGTATGCCTTAGATGCAGCAGCAGGGAAGCAAACGGGAAGGTTGATAAACTACTTAGGGCCTAATCAAATTCAGAATAAATTTGTAACTGATACATGGACTAGGTATGGTATGATGACGTTGAAGAGATCGCATCTGCTTGACATTTGCTTTTTCATTGTCCAACGCTTTAGGAACGGAGCTTTACCTTATCATTTAAGATAAGGTAAGGTAACGTGTTTTATAAGAAAGTGTGGGCTTTGCTATATGGTATCACTGGGGTCGTGCAATGACAGCTAGTGATAGAGATACACATAATTTGATTCAGTAATGTACGAGCAAGTAAAGGCACAATAATTAACCAGCCATTACCAGTTATTACACCCCGCCGCAGATAGTTTCTCTAAACTAATCTAATCTCACAATTCTTTTTTTTTTCTTTAATGGCACAACAGCTCATGGAGGGTCTGGACATAGCTTTTCGCCTCACAACCTCACAATTATTTTGCATAAATCTGAAGTTTTAAATATGTATTTAATAAGTAAGAAAAAATATGTATAGGTAATATTTCATACTTCAATGTGAAAAAGCTCGGCCTAGGCCCTCCATGGGCTGTTGTGCCATTAAAAGTAAGTAAGTAATATTTCACTTCCAAATTTTAGTGTTATTGATAGTTGTCATTAAATTTATAACAATATCAATAAAAAAAAATAAAAAAAATTTAAATGACCAGTACATAATCATCAACTTCAAAAACTGCATACCCACGTATTACAAATGATTGCAATTTTAGTGTGGAAATGTAACGCGAAAGCCAAATCGAATTTTCAGCATTTTTGCAATATTACTACATGCATCCAAAGCCGCAGTACAACAATAATAAAATTGTGGTTTGTTATATTTCCGTATATGAAAAAGAGATTACTTCCTGCAAATGCAAACGAATGAACGACCGACCAAACCGCAAATTGCACAATGAAATAATGACGACATTGTAAGTTGGTTGCGTTTTTCACCCCCTCCCCCCAGGGAAATAATAAAAAATTGTGGTGTGGGTGATGATGTTGCCACTTTTCAGGTTAGTCTGTGAATGAGAAGTGAAACTCTTGCAATGCTTGATTTAAAGTTTAAATCTCACTAACTAAATAAATATGGTACAAAGAAAGGCCTTGTGTGTGTGTGCGTGTCCTATATAATTCTTACATTAGAATCTGAACAAATTTTCCATATAAGCAAGAAGCACTGCTCGACAATGATCTGAATTTAATGCTTCCTCTATATTTGACCAGCAGCAGTACTTTCAGTGTAGGAAAGAGGTGGTAGAAATGTACTTATCTCTCAATCCATTAGAATTTGAAATTATTATCGTACATTTGAAGGGAAAATTGCAACATAGTCAGAAAATTACAAAAATTACAAAAATAACAATAAAAAAGGAGTATGTTCCGGGAGGAAAGTAGAACGGCTGACTATAAGAAGAAAAGAAGAAGAAGGCGAATTAAGGAAAAAAAAGTGAGAAATTCACAAAAGGAAGATTTTCATCGTGGTAAGAAATTCCATTGAAAAAATTACACACACACACTCATTCATATGCAAATGTCTGCTGTTGTCTATGTATTCATTGTAGGACACAGTGGCATACAGAGAAGGGGAAGTCATTCTCAAAAACTAGTTAAATTCTATTTAAAATCATGAGTTTTAAGGAGTGAGATCGAAAACATCTTAACATAAGTACTTAAAACTCAATAATTTTTAAACGTTTGATCTTAGAGTTTTGATTTTTTTTTATTTAATTGATAATATTTTACAAATTACAGAAAAATATAACTTTTATAGTTCTAACCACTATTTATGAACTCGTGGACCTTTTTTTGGTAAGCCTTCCGTTAGAGGTTTGATAGTTGTTTCAGACACCTTTTTGGAGCAGTTTGCCCATCCCCTTTTAAAATCTTCGATATTTTGGGACACCTTTTTTGTGCTCTTGAAGTTTCTTTTCACAAGAGCCCAATATCTCTCCACTGGTCTTAGCTCCGGATAATTTGGAGGATTGGCCTCTCTTGGTACAAAAACTATGTTATTACTTTGGTACCACTCCAGAGCTTTCTTGCCGTAGTGACATGATGGCAAATCGGGCCAAAAATATGTGGACACATTGTGTCTCTTATGAAAGGAAGAAGCCTTTTTTATAAAGATTCTTTGATGTATATTTCGGTATTTATAGAGCCCACTGTAACAAATGACTTGCTTCTTTTGCCGCAACTGCATATAGCTTGCCATACCAGGAATTTTTTAGAAAATTTTGTCTAAATTTCTAAATTGTTCTTCGACATTTCCTCGAACATCAGTAACATAAAAATTTTGAACCGAAAGCTGCGTAAAATCTGCCAGTACATACGTTTCGTCGTCCATTATGCAACATGAATATTTTTGAATGAAATTCGCTTTTAATTTCCGAGCCCTACTTTTGGCGTCTAAATTTCTTGCAGCATTCCTGTGTGGAACTTTTTGGACTTTGTATGATTTCAAACCTGCATTGGCTTTAACTTTTCGCACCAAATAGTCAGAGCACTGGGCTAACCGGGCAGCTTTTCTAGCAGATGTGTTTGGAGATCTTTTCAATATGCTTTCTATTTTCTTGGCTTTCCCAATATCATGTGGTCCTTGTTTTCTTCCCGAACCAGGTTTCCTATCTATGGTCAAATTCTCCTGAAACGGCCGGAGTTTTGTTTTAAGTTCTGGTCTGATTATCTGGTCTAAATGTGGAAACAGTGGTGAAGTTTGTCGGCAGACCTTCAATCCTTTGGCCAATTTTTTGTAGGACCAATGTGGATTTTTTGGAAAATTTTTAATAATTTTAAGACGCACTTCTTTTTCTTCACTCATTTTGATCAAACTCACAATAAATCAACATGTTTGTCATTAAAAATAATAACTGACATATTTTTCAAAGATAAGTAGATTAAAGAAATTTTTAAATTTTACACCCAATAAAAATTATTAGTTAAAACGTGTGTTAAGATTTTTTCAATCTCACTCCGTATATGATTTTTGGTCTAATTTGTGGGCTGAAGATCTGCTTGATTATTAGTCTGAATTTTTAACTGATATTTTCTCGTATTTGGGTCTGACTTTCGATTTGATTTTGGAAAAGCTTGAATTTCTGCCTGGTTTTTGTTTAAAATTTCAGTCTGATTTTTGTTTCAAATTTCAGTCTGATTTTTGTTTCAAATTTCACTTTGATTTTTGTTCCAAGTTTTAGTCTGATTTTTCTTCTGAACTTCAATTTAATTTTTAGTCTAAACTTCAATCTGAATTTTGGTCCGGACTTCAAACTGATTTTTTGCCAGATTTTGGTTTGAATCTCGGTCTGAATTTGATTTGAAAGTGGGTCTGATTTTAGTAAACGTTTTGCACTTTTTCGTGGTATTTGTTGCAAACTTCCGCTTGGTTGCTAGTCTGAACCTCAATCTGATTTTTGGTCTAATATTGGTAAAATTTGATGTGATTTTTGTTATAAATTTTATCCAATTCCAGTTCCAGCTTTAATTTGAGTTTAGGTCTGAACTTTCGTTGGTTGTTAGTCTGAATTTAATAATCTATTTATACTAGTCAAACGGCCGGAGTTTTGGTCTAAGTTCTGATCTGATTATCTGGTCTAAATTTAATTATAATTTTTGGTCTAAGTTCCGAATGGTTGGCCTGGTTTTCATTGAGATCTATTATGATAAAAGAAATCCACTATGATGTTTTTTCGAAAAATGTTCCCACGTTTTAAGTCTTCCCTTAAAATGTTAAAATCTAACTCCAACATCCGCCACTGATAGAAAGGCATTAACATTTTGCAACAAATACATGTTTGATTGTATGAAGATACATGCATGTGCGTTTACACATGTGCATTTAAATGTTTGTGAACATGCTCAGACACAGGAAGCTATAAAACCATATTACGCCAATATGAAACTGTGCTGAATTTGAATAAAGGCCACATTTCGAACTGTTGCTAATGCAGCCAAGGCAAGCAGCAAACTGTCAGTGCAGCAGTGGCATCAGTGGCAGCAGTAATAGCAACAGTAACCAACACCAGCATCAGCACCAGCTGTTTTAACTGCGTTGCAACAACAGTGGCCAAAGATTTTGCAACACCAATTATTCGCACAACGTATGGCAATATTGTACTACTTTATACAATGCGAACGCAGACACAAACACACGCACACACACATACACACTCACACACATACACACTCACACACACACACACACACCCGTACCCACGCACTTGTCCTTAAGCATATGTATGAATGTATTTGCCACCAAAGTAATGCTGCATAAAATGGTTATACGCTTGTTAAAGCATGTACGTTTCTTCATCTGTCTGTCCATTCATTCATACATATTTTTATGCATGTAGAATGCAACCACCTCCGCATGCTTTTGCTGTTCTGCAGCCATTTGTGTAACCTGGATGTCGTTGGCTCTTCACTGCTGCAATGCTACTGCAGCAATCTTCTTTAATAACCCCAAGAAAATGATGTCTGCTATTGCTGCTGCTTCTGCTGCTGCTGCTGAATGTGCGCAATTTCCTTTTCCGGTTTTACATAGTATGTTCTATATATGTGCAAGCACATAAGAACGATTGCCGTTTAATGCTGATTGTTGACGTTATAATCTGTAATATCTGTCAATTTAAATGCATGCTGCCTTGCCCGACTGCGTGACTGTCTGACTGCCCGACTGTCCGCCCCCCACCCGTCTTGCTTGTAAAATAAACGTACGTAGGAACGTGTAGCTCACATCGTTAAAGTTAGTCTCAAAATGGTTGATGACATTACTACATTGTGCGGTTGGTTATTTTTATTGCTCGTCCATTCACTCAACTCCTCTGCCTCTCCTTCTCCATGTAACTCTTTCTGGTGACACATTTTAAGTTCCGTGTTGGATTTTATTATTATTTCTTTAGTGTCTACGTTTACTTATGTATGTATATTTAAATTCTGTATACTTTCATTGAATGGCAGCAGAAATTTAAATTACAAAATTTATTGAGTTGGAACTATTGGATAAGTACTAAAAGCGTTTATTCTTGCTTTAAAAGAAAGTTAATAAATACCAACAATATAAAATTTACCAATCACCTTAAGATCTCTCGCTTTCCCACGTAAAGGTTCCAGTGCATGTATATTTTCAGAGCATATTTACATTCTTCATATATTATGTCTTTAAAGCAATTTTTATGGCATGCGATAAGTTGAAATCCAATCATATGAACTAGGAACACCGTTAAACTTTCAGCACAATTTTTTGAAATTTCTTTCGTTGACGCATGCAACAACAAGAAGCTGGTAGGCAACTGACATCATGCTGCGTAAAAAGTGCTTTACACTTCTTCTGCAATATTATTGAACCGAAAAAATGGAAAATTTCGAGATAATCTGAAAATCTACACAAACAAAATTTGTTTGCATCCAAAATTCAAAGGCCAACATAAAAAAACGGGCAAAATTTAACAATTTTCGTAACATCTTTTCACAAAAATATCCTGGTAAACTTCAGAAAGTATAGGTACTTTTGTATAACTACATCAGACGAAAAAAATAAAAATACACATGGAAAAGTTTTTTCGCATATGAAAAGGTATCGTGGAGTTGTCATCGATTTCAAAACAAAATGAACCAACAAAGCAGTGTAAGCGAAATTGTAGTTATATCGCATGCAACTTTTTTTTAACTCTGGCCCAAATTAGATTTACATTTAGTAGAGAGAAATATTGTGCCCTCAAAAGAATCTTCTTAGTACAATTTGAAAGGTAAGAAAGGTTAAAAAGGTAAAAAACAGTGCGGAAGTTGATGAGGAGTTCAATTTATAAGAAAAAGTCGATAAATCTTGGAATATATAGGTGAAAAATACATTAAGACCTTTAGGCTAACAAGAGGCTCTTACAACTTTGGAAATTGATGGGTTTATTGAGTACGGAGAAAACTTAAATCCTGAAATACTTACACTTTACTTTACTTTTACATTTAATGGCACAACAGCCCATGGAGGGCCTAGGCCGAACTATTTCTCATTCACTCATGTTGTGCGTGTTATATTTGTACATGAAGCGAAGGGACCTACAGTTTAATGCTGAATCCGAACGGTGAAGCGAAGAGCTTTTCATAGGCAATTTTTACTCTTGTAGGTTTGCCATTGCCTGCCAAGAGGTGGTGCCGTGTAAAAAAATTATTTTTTCTACTTTTTGATTTTGCTTGTGCCGAGATTCGAACCCCGGACATTCTGCGTAGCAGTCCAATGCACTACCACTACGCCACAGCGACCACTCCTAAAATACACATACTCGTTAAATTCCTTAAAGCATTCAAAGCCCATGAAAATTCATGTTGGCACCTAAAATCCTGAAAAAAGACTCATCAAGTTCATGAAGGCAATCAAAAATTCTTGAAGCCGCTTGGTTGCATACAAAGAAAATTGAGCACAATCAGCAGCAGCAGCAATAGCAAATATCATTTTCTTAAGGATATAAAGCCATTTAAGACCCTTGGATCATTAAAAAGCATTGAAAATTCTATTCAATAAACAAAACCCTTCAAAGCTTATGAAAGTCTTCGCAATGCCTAAAGCTTTTTCTACGAGGCGCACTAAGTACTTGAGAGCAAACAATCCAGAAATGATGAATATTCTACCATTAAATTTAAAAGGGTGTTACCGTATTTAACTGAATGAACTCGTATGTTATTTTTTGTCAATACATCTTTAATTTTTCATTTTTACAGTGTAATATCAAGTGTTTTTCTTTTGTGATTCATATTTCTTTTTGCGAGATCAACAATTGCCATGGGCTACATACAACAAATCCTGCAAAAAAAAAGAATAATAATAGAAGATTGCTGCCGTTTTTGTGCATTGTCCACTGTGCAACCTTAATCGTGTCGTCCCCCTTCACCGCACCATAACTTAAAGCAAATATATTCTCATTTCTCATACCTCCGCAGCTATGCTATTGTTGCTGGTGCAATGAAGTAGGTGTTGTTGCTGTTGATTTCAAATCGTTGCATTTTCATTGATATTTTTCTTTCCTTTAGATTTCTTTCTTTTGGATGCTGCAGATCACATCGAAATTGCAAAGATTTTTGCTGATGTTGTCAAATACGAACATGTTTGCGAATAGTGTGTATGTGTGCGTGTGTATGTGTAAACTTGAGTAAAATTTTATTTGTACGTTTAACAAGCTGCTGCTAAGTTATCAGCAGCAGTAACTCCGCATCTCAGCGCGTCTCTGCGATTGTTGTCATTGGTTTTTAGCAATTTTTTTTTTTTGAGTTATTGTTAGGGGTTTTTTTTTTTGTATGTGTATTTGTGTGCGTGCTACTTGCAATCAAAACTTTTATTCCCATCGTGCTTTCCTAAGACTTTTGTTCATTCGCTTTATTTATTTGCTTTAAACCTACACATTACATACATATGTACATGTGTCTGTGTATGTGTGTATGCATGTACTTTAAACTACTGCGCACACATACAAGCACACAGCAGTGTGTACGTAATAAATTTTTGTGTGTTACCACTACTGTGACAAATTAATTAAAATGTCTGCTCCCACCGGAATAATATGTGTGTGTGTGTGTGTGTGTAGTTGAAAGTTTCACTTCGCTTCTTCAATGCAAACACACACTTCGGGAGAAAGGGAGAGGGAGAGAGAGATCGAGTGTGGGAGGAAAGAGTTAGTATAATGCTTCTACTGTTCAAAACTAATAAGTTAAGAGAAGGTTTGAATGTTTGGTAGCTATGAAGTCGTTCGCAATTAGCAATGTAAGCTTAATTTGTTTTCCACACAAAATTACTTAGAGTGTAGTGCATACTTGCATGTGTGTGTATGCATAGATGAATATGTGTGAGTATGCACTTGAGATATGTGCTTCAATTGAACCGAAACGATTCATTTAATTTGCATCCATTTCTCATCTTAAATTTAAATGAATTCATTAATTTTAAATCGCAAAAGGAAAATTAAAATTAAAATTCAAATTCAACCTTTTCTTTGCTTATTGCTTCCTAATATTTCTTTAATTTTTCTGAATTTTCCCTACAAAAACGTGCTTAATAAATAAATTGCATTTTAAATTAGTTTTAAAGTAAATCGAATGCAGTTTTTATTGTAAAGTCTATAAAGAAATTACCATTTAATTTACACACAAATATATACAGTCATAAATGCATACATACATACATACATGCTGATATTTATGTATATGTATGTACTTATATATATTTCCAAGACTTAAACTTACTTGTACAGGGTGTTTTTTCTAGAAGTGTGGTTTTCAAGAAGAAATAAAATGCATATAATTTAATGTTATGGCCAAGAATTTAGCTTTATTATAAAGATAAGGATTTGCCATTATGTTTTAAAAGCGATTTCGTGCAAGTTGTCCGACCAACCACGGCGATTCGAATAAATTCCAGCCGACAGGCCCAATTTTCGACTACTTTTTGCAGCATTTGGGCGTATGTCAATAATAACGCACCGAATATTCTCTTCCAAGGCCCAAGTCAATCGTCTCGGGCTTATCTGCGTAGATAAGCGACTTCACGTAACCCCACAAAAAATGGTCCAGCGGTGTTAAATCGCACGATTTCGGAGGCGACGCCACAGGCCCACGACGCGAGATAATGCGCCAAACCAAACAAAAAGTTTACTTCAATAAATTGATTGTTTCGTTGACTGTTTGGCATGTAGCGCCGTCTTGCTGGAACCAAAGGTCGTCCACATCAACACTCTCCAATTCAAGCACGAAAAAGTCCTTAGTCATGGCTCTATAGCGTTCCACATTAACTGTAACATTATAACCGGCTTTACCTTTGAAGAAATATGGACGAATGATTCCCACACCAAACAATGACTTTTTGAGGATGTAACGGCGTCCCAACAATGGTTTGAATGGCTTGTGGATTATGAGCACTCCAAATGCGACAATTTTGCTTATTAACGTACCCATTCAACCAAAAGTTGAATTTCTTGTGAAAATCGGGATCGGTGGCTATCTCGTTTTGGGCCCATTCACCGAACGTGCGACGAGCTTGATGGTCATTCGGCTTCAATTCTTGCACGAGTTGGATTTTGCAAGATCGCAAACCAAGATCCTTCCGCAAAATCTTCCATAAAGTGGATGGGCACAGCTCCAATTGTTACGCGCGATGGCGGATGGACTCATTCGGATCTTCTTCGATACTCTGCTCCACAGCAGCAATAGCGTCTTCGGTGCGCACTGTACGGCGTCTCTGAGGATACGCATTATCCACTAGAATAAACGTGGTGCGAAACCGATCCATGGTTGCTCGAATTATCGATTCTCTGCTGGGCGATTATGTCAACCGAATATTGGACACAGCGCACGATGCGTCGCGCGAACCGAACCATTATTTTGGTAATAAATTTGCACGATTTGCAAACGTTGTCCAGGAGTAAGTCTATTCATTATGAAATGGTAAACTAAACTGAGCATAAATCAAGTTACAGCTGTCAAAAAGACCAACTCCGAAAAAAGTATTGCCAGATTGAAAACTACACTTCTAAAAAAAACACCCTTTATTTTCAGCACTACTTTTGTCATAATAATAAATTATTCCTTATTATATTCAAATAAAACAACCTCAATATCCTACCACAATAATCCTAAGCACATGCATAGCCTCATGTGCATATTTAGGATACCCAGTAGGAAAATAATTAGCTAGCTTGATGTAATAATATTTAAGTTCAAATATTCCAAATATTCAAAGCAATATGCATAACTGAGTATTTCATGTTTGTAAATCTCAGTGATTCCCTTTCCAAGTCTTGATTAATAAAATTTATGTTTCCTTATTTTTAAGTCCAATTAATATGCCTGATTGAGTATTTCACATAAATCTCAGAATAGCATGATAAATTCATTCCAAGTCTTGAATAACATAATTTATCTTTTACATTTTTATTAGTTTAATTTGGAAAATATAATTTTTGAATAAGAACTGAAGTCATTATTGCAAAACCTGATAAACCAACGAACATTTCAAATCGAATCAGCAATTGTCTTTTTAAAATCAGAAAAAAATAAATTTAATATCGAATTGAAAACAGTGCCATTTTATATTTTGAAAATATAATCTTTATATCAGTACAGAAATCTTCAATCCACTATTAAACAATATCATTTTACCTAAAACCCCAAGAGAGTTCATCATTTTAAAATCAACTAAAATGTATTATAAAATATTCAAACTGTTATTTTCAAATCAGAATACATCAATTTAAAATCAAAATGGAAGTCATGATTTGAAAATCAGATTAGAAATTCGAAACCGAAATTGCCACAGTAAAATCAAAAATTTTTATTTAAAATCAAATAATTATTTATAGTCATTCTAAATCTAGAAAATATCACTAGAATACCTCTCTCCTTCTTCCTCCCACCTATCAACCTTCCTTCCAATCAACCCAATGCTTTGCATTCATCGGAGTACACACTGTGTGTTGAATGTATCAATAAAAAAAAAAAATTCCGAAATATTGATTTCAAAATTAGAAAAGTACCATCGGCAAATGACAACACAAAAATTTCAAAACCAAAAGAAAAGGTATTTTGAAATCATAATAGAAATCTGAGAAATTTTGGGTTCGAATGATTATGACTATTTTAAATAATAAATTAAAATCAAAATTATAAATTTTTAAATCAGAAAATCTCATCTTAAATTAGAGAACAGAATTTTCACCATATTAAAATCAGAAAAATCACTTCAAAATCGGGTCAGGTTTAACTCAACTTGAAGTTAAATGGACTTCCAAATCAGGTGATTAATAGTCATATTATAATAAAAAAATATCTCTTCAAAATATCAATATGAATTAAAATTGAAAAAAAAAATTATTTCCCATAAACTTTAACATATAAATTCTGCTTTCGGATTCGTGTTCAGTATTGAAATCTATGAGAATCAGGACTGAAAGATGACAATTATGTTGCACTGAGTTATAAATTAACTAGTCCGGTGCCAAATATGAATAGCTAATCGGATTCGCCGTTCGGATTCGGCATTAAACTGTAGGTCCCTTCCATTCATGTACAAATATAACACGCACAACATGAGGGGATGCGAAAAGCTCGGCCTAGGCCCTCCATGGGCTGTTGTGCCATTAAAGGTAAGTAAAGTAATCAAAAGGTAGCAACTTCGGAAATGCTATGAAATGGAAGCTGTTAAGGACTATAGAAGTTACATATTATTTTCAAGTTTTATTGAGGTTGTGGAAGCATTTTTTGACTATGGAAAAATCCCACAAATACCCGAAAATCCCCTTTTTATATTTTTGATTTAAATTTTAATCTCTCGAACATTGTAAGTGGCTGTACATAAATTCTGTTTTTAGATTCATATACAGCATCGAAAAATCTATAAGAATCACAAAATATCAGAATCAAGAAATATTGATAAAGTTCCTTTTTTGTGGTACTCAAAATTAGAAAATATCAGAATAACATAAATCATTACATTAAAACTAACAAACCGACTTCAATTTCATTTTGACTTTAGTTCAGCTTGCCATCTATCTGCCTTCAATTTAACCAAAATTGACCTCAATCAGCACTCAACTTGTTTTTAACTTCACTTTTCTTGGTTTCGGTTTTTCATCAAATTACCATCAACTTGACTTTAACTAGGCATCCACTTTTCTTTAATTGAAGTCAAATTATTTGGACTTCAAACTAACTTTAATTTTCCGTCGGCTTGACTTAAATCTGACGTCAACTTGACTCCAACTTAACCTCATCTTGACTTCAAGTTGACTTTAATTTGACTTCAACTTGACTTCTATTTGACTTAAACTTGAATTCAAATTGGCATCAGCTTGACGTCAAATTAGCTTCAACTTGAATTAAATATGACTTCAAACTGACATCAACTTTATCTTAACTTGACTTTAATTTGACTCCAACTTGACTTGCACTTGCCATCAATTTGATTTCAACTTGAATTAAATTTTACTTTAACTTGACTTCATATTGATTTCCACTTGACTTAAACTCGTCCTCAATTTAACTCCAGCTTTACATCGCGTTATCCTCAACTGGTCTTGAATTTTACTTCAACTTCACTTCAGTTTGATTTTAACTTGGCTTCCCCATCACTTCAACCTAACTTCAACTTGTTCTCCAAGTTAACCTTTAATTCGACCTCAACTTGACTTCAACATGAGTTCAATTTTATATTAAAATCACTTCAGCTTAACCTCAACTTGACTTTAGTTTTCCATCGAATCACCTTTCACTTGACTTCAACTTTACTTTAACCTGGCTTTAACTTAATTTCAACCTAATATAGCTTGCTTCTGAACCTAACTCAACTTGAATTCAATTCAATATTGCATGGACTTATCCTTTACTTAACTTTAATTGACATACAAATGCATCAAATAATATTAAAAAGTAGACACAGAAAGACTGTCACATAAATATGCAAGGAAACAGCAAATATCATTCGCAAATTAGTAACTGAGAACTAAGGAGTATCAGTTTTTAGCAACCAAAATAACATTCTTGGCATATTTTGCGACACCATGTGATTTTTAAGCTCATTCGGCATGTAAGGTTTTCTAATTTAAAAATATTTTCTGATTACTTAACTAGATTTGATTTCAAACTAGAAAAAGTTTAAATTGTCTGATTTTCTCTCACCACATTTTCTCATGTAATGGTTATAGTATATAAAATTATTCTTTACCGATCTCATATTGCTTCTGAATATTTAAGCTTGATATTTGTTGAAGTTAAGTTCATAACGAATTGATTAAAAAATTGATTCAAGTGTGATGAAATTTTCTACTGGGTTAAATAAGTATATGTACATATATTGGTATGTAATTTTGTAATTTTGTAAATTTTTCTTTTTTGGATGCAACAGATGACGTTGCTGCCATTTCAAAGGATGATGATGTAGATCATCATAATTTTGTGGCATTTGTATGTATGTGTGAGTGTAGGCATGTGTGCTGCATTGTAACCCACAAATATAACCGCAATTATATCGTACAAACGTCATTTCATATTCCTTTTCTTATTTGCTCTCTATCTTTATTATTTTATTGGTTTGTTTCTTTTTCAAGTATTTATGGTTTATTTTTCAAGAATTACATATTCTCCATATTCTTGTTTTTGTACGACACAATGAATTCCTGGTTGTGTGTAGTTCCTATTGAATGGTAATTGTCTTAAATTCATATTCTTTATAAGAAGCTGAAAATTATTTTAATTCATTTATAAAATTCACACGAAAATTTTAGAGAACTTATACAATATATTTTAAATACATATTATATATTCAAATACATACTTACAAACTTAAGTTTAATTGTATGTAGTAATGTGAGAGTAGAAATACCATACTTAGTAAAAAATGTTGCAAGTAAGTAGCACTATCGAGAGAATCGAATTAAATGCAGTGGGTTCCAAAAAACAAAGTCATCATATGAAACTCAGAAATATTTTAGTTTATGTTGTTGATTGGTTAGAGGGTGGGACACACTTAGATGGCCCATTAGGATATCAGATGTTGTAAAATGCAATCTGTTATATTTATGTATATGTAAAATACCCAAAAATCTAAAACGTAGACGAATTTTTGAAACGCTTCTTCTCTCAACTTATTTTTAATTACCAAAGTGGAAGTGGAAAGCAATTATCTAAAGTAATCGAATTCGAATTGTTGTATTAGCTCGAAATTTATGGTAAACCTCCTGGAAATTTTGGTTGAAACTGAACATTTTTAGATGAGTCTGGCTTTCATGCATCACTGTCACACAATTTCACTTTAGCAAATACACGCAGCCACACATGGAAGTATTTCAAAATTCTTAAGCATATACGAGTATGCATGTGTATGTGTGTATGTGTGTGTATGTGTGTGTGTGTGTGTGTGTGTGTGTGTGTGTGTGCATGTGCATGTGTGTGTGTGTGTGTGTGTGTGTGTGTGTGTGTGTGTGTGTGTGTGTGTGTGTGTGTGTGTGTGTGTGTGTCTGTGCCAATACCTATGCATATTAGAGTGAGTGCGTGCCTTTGTGTTTACATTTTCATTAAAACTTTGCAAATTAATTCGTTAATTAAAACAACACAACAAAATTTATGTGTTCACACATTTTTTTTTTACTATTTTTACATTCAGAAACCAACAAAAAACAAAATGTAAAAAAGAGGGGAGAACAAGTAACAAATTTCTAACCATGAAACACTAGTGTACAACAAAAGCAGTAACACAACAACTATAAAAACAACAACAACAACGACACGAACATATGAAACATTAACAATAATCGCTCGCAACGGCAGCAACACTATGTAGTTGCTGTAGGAAATATATTGCAACAAACTTTTAGCAAACATTGAAAATGTTTCAAAATAAAGCGCTCATCCGAAGTTAACCACGTTGACCAACATGTCAGTTTGCTGTCCGATGCCAAACAACATTTTGTGTGGCAATGCGGCCAATGCAGAGAAAGGCAAAGGCAATGGCAACCAACGGCAACAGCATGATAGCCAAATGGCATTACGACAGCAACAGTGGCAGCAGAGCAATGGCGACAGCAACAGCAGCAATGGCAACGACAGTGGCAACAGTGATGGTGGTGGGTTGGTGCCACCATCGTCACATAGCAGTCGTAAGCATGCTTACCATTGCCCATCATTAACACAAGGGGATATACTTAATATATGTTGCTGCTCATTTTCAATATTGCTGTTGCTGTGCTGTTATAAGCCGTTTCCAGTATAACAGCATTTGCGTATTTGTTATTAAAATAGATCGTATGTATTTTTTTCAATCTCGTTGTTGTCTGTCGTTGAGGGTGTGTGGTTAAATTTCGATTCAATTATTTCCCCTTTCATTTTTCCAATGAAATTTTTTCCAGTATTCGAGCTGATTGCAACAATAATGAAAAGCCACGAATATTAACAGCAACAACAAACGAAATTCCACACATCAACTATATTAATTTGTTGTTGTTTCTTAATTTATAATTTCCATGAGGAAAGGGAACATATAAACAAACAAGCAAACACTTTTAAGTTGTTGCTGCTGCTTTGATATTTAGTGCAAATGATTTGTAACTTTTTTAATTATTATTGTTTATGTGTTTGTGTGTATTTCTTCAACATGAAAATAGATATTTAATTTTATTAATATTAGTTAGTGTGTATGCAGTTGAATGTTATTGCTAAGTGTAACACACAATTGCTTCGTTCATTGTTACTGTTGCTGTTGTTGCACATTGCAAAAACACAGAAAATACCACATTTAGTTTTTGGGCAATACTTTTCCTTCTACTACTACACACACACACACACAAAGCAATACATTTATGTATGTATAATTTCCAGTCATTAATTTGTATATGTGTTAGTGTATAAATGAGTTTGCATTGCTGATGTTGCTGGTTGCCGTCGATTGCTGCTGTTCGTTTTACTTGGTTCAAAAAAAAAAAAAAAGGAAAAAATTAATTTCTGGTTACGCCACCGTTCTTCTGAATTGTGTACGATTTTTATTTTATACTCTTTACTTACAAAGCATAAAGTGTTGCTGTACATTAAATTTTATATTGGTCCAATTTAACTCAAAACGAAAACAAACAACTCCCTGGCAGCGTACACATTTCCATTTCATGCGCCAAACATTGTTGCAAAATTAATGTTTGAAATGGTTGAAGTATTGCAATTGCCACCGAAAACAAAATAACCCAAAAAGTAAAAACCCAAAAACAAATAAATATAAAACACGAGAAATGTTTAAAATTAAGACACAACAACTTAAATGTGGTCATTTTGGCGAGAGTTGCAATTTTATTTAATTGTCGAAAAGGAACAGAGCTTTCAAGTTGTATTGCGTCGCATTGGGTGAAGAAGTTCGTGTAGTGGCTGCGGTTGAGGTTGAGGGTGAGGGTGTGCAATGAAAGGTATTCCTCACGCTTTGTAGCGCAAATCGATAGTGAAGATCATTTGTGCTGCTTATACGAAAATGAGGCGAAATTATTACTATTTTTATCAAATATGAAGACTAAATTTCTTTGCTTCATTTTTCAAACAAAACTAACCGATGTGAACTTGGTAAGTATGACAATTAGTAATGTCGAGGTACGAGAGATCAGTGCTTAGTTAAGGCACTAAATTGAGATTCGAATGGGATTGATCATATATTTTTAACCATTTTTTAATCATTATTTATGTAAATTCAAAAGATACCACTTCTTGTA